>JAQIWH010000044.1:0-90424 GCA_034695005.1 Cryptops parisi | reverse complement strand
GTTAAATAACTGAATAGTTGAAGAAAAATCATGACTTTTTAACAGTTAGTTGGAATATTTTTTTGGGGGGGAGAGCACCCCCTGGCTACGGTCCTGCAATGAAATTTGCTTTCAACCATTCTTAATTTCAGTAGGAACATTCAAATCCATCTAATCGAAATAGCATCAGGTTGTTTTCATCCTGGCCAAGAACCAATAAATACCATCAAATGATGATTAATAACTCAAATATGGCTATAAATACTTTGAATATAGAAGTAGAAAAACTTTTTTTTTTTCAAAAGCTTTGACCATTGAAAAGATAAATACTTTACTATACATGTGTCAACAAGCTCGACATTCGTTAGAATAAGTTTGAGTTTCAAAATAATTCAAGCAAAATAATACAAACAATTTATTTTTTTTCCAGTACGAATTTCACACAACAGATTAAATTTCTTTGCTAGTTACCTATTAACTTTTTCATTACACTCTCAATTCTAGTTTCCCAGTACAGGCATAAAATCCATCAGACCTGTTGTAATAGCGTTGAGATAAATGGACTTCAGTAACGATATAGTCACCAAAGAAATAATCTCCAAATTTCTAATGTGAAAGTACACACAAAAAAAGCGCAATTTATTCAACAGTTATTAAGCTTTTTCTTTTAGAAGCCGCTTTTGGTGTTTGGGTTTAAGTTCGAGTTTAGGTTAGATTAAACAAACCAAATTTTTTAACCAACCTAATGTGATATCTCTAGGTTAGTTGAAAACAACAACCATGCCTAACCACTAGCGCCACAAGCGGCTTCTCAGTTGAAATAAAAGGAAAACAAGTTTAATTCTGACCTTAAGGATTTCAGTTGCATCAAATGATTCCCGCAATTTACGACCAGATTTCAGCTGCCGATGAACTTCCGCCACACCAGCTTGATCCTGTCGAAACAAGGTGTTCATGATGGTCACGTGAAGCTTAACACGCTCGTACTGCTTTTGCATCAATCCCTCGCTAACAAATCTGTCCACCAGCTGATCTGCCAGCACCTGCAATCTATGCGACAAGAACAAATGGCATTTCTCCCAACTTAAAGATGTGCTCAAAGCAGGTATCAATTGCATCAAAATTAATATCTCACTTGTTTGATCCATCAGTACAGCTCAATTTGGCATACAACACATCAACTTCTGATGGATCATCGTTCATGTATTCGATTCCTCGAATGCCTATTTCAAGCCTTTTACCACACATAATAGCCCTTGAAAAATAGTAGAGAATAAGGTTAATGAAGTAGCAACAAATAAAAACTGAGTATTTCAAAAAGCTTACTGTACTTGATAAGTTCTTCACAGTCCTTAAAGACTGCTAATGCCTCTTCTCGTTCCAATTTGTCGGTTAATGGCATCGTTCCAATAGTGAGATGAAGTTTATCTGGATTTTGGAAAAGTGATTTATCAACACCTCTGGCCTATTACAAGTTGAGAAAAACTAATTTCAGTTAATACGGAAAATAAATGACCTTAACTAACCATTAAACTAATAATCATTACAATTACCTCTCCACACTCACGCAGCACATCGTTTCGAAAATCAACAAATCCTGCCTTCATTTTTTCATCGATGAATGGCAAAGACAAGAAATGAGTGAAAGGTTGTCTCTGGCGAGCAGCTTCGATGATTAAATCGATACGGTTCAAGGCGGCGATCACATCAGTCTTTCTTTTCCCAGCGACACCTTGTAAACAATAATGAATCGTACGTACATGCATGACAAAAACACAATTGGGTAGCTGCTCAACCAACGATTTCTTACGTATGGGTCCCTCTTCTCCAGGATTGGGTACACGAACATGGGTACGCGTTTCTGATTCCAATCGTTTCTTCACAGCGCCTTTGAAGCCTACAATGTGTTTATAATAAGCGCTGGATACATGAGGTTTTGCTTGGTACTCTCCTTTCACGAAAACGATGTCGTGCTTTATGTCACACGGTTCATCACAGGTCACATTTTCAGAATAATTGACTGGAGAAAAAAATAAGCGATACAAAGTATTGCTTGGTTTTATTACAACAACGTTATACCGATTTTGCTAGTATTACCATAGCATAGAGTCGAGTACACTAAAAGTACCCGATAGACGGACAAGATGATGTTGTATCTTCTTACTTTTAGATAGAACTGTTTAGTAGCTATACCCTACCTGTTTGATGACTCAAAACAGCTGCTGCTACTGAGTAGTGTAGAATACATAGAGGAATTTGCACTAACTAAGAGGACTAACCTGGTGAAACTTCTTCTTCGTAAGCAATTTCTGTGTTGACATCAGTGGCGTAAGTTCTAAAACATCGACCATCGAGCCAAATTAATGGTGGTCTCAATACATCCATAATTAAATTAAAACTCTTCTACTGCTGTACCAAAAACAATTCACTTTTGAACTATTGAAGAGCTAGCAGACATCTTTTCTGCTCTCGAGATGAGCGATAGTGTAAGACGGACAACATCGATACTATCGATATTTTCCCACAATGGTCACGAAAAAAATTATCTTGTGCTTAGATTAGTTGATGATTAGCAAGATAACTATTGTTTCATGTTCATTACCAACCACTGATACTGTTAGTAATCATTAATGTATGAAAAAAAAAAATAATAATAGTAGTTATTTTTAAATTTGTTCTTGTCTGGACCACCAAAATCCCAGTCAGACGAAACAATTCGATTGATATTGCAATTTTGAATTGAGCCTATTGATGACAAAATTGAATGAAACTTAATTCTACAATAATCTTGTCTGGTTTGTTTTAAAATTATGAATGTCCAATGAAAAACTTTAAAAACCAGCCAAAGTATTATCTACTTTTATAGATGGAGAAATCTTCAAGCAGTCTATGGCACTTGGATATTGAACTATTGTACCCTTGCAATCCTTTACCTCTATTCCTACTTTTGTCCCTGCAGAGTGCAGGATGCAACACTTGAAAATAAATAAAAATGGCAAGCCACCTATTTCAAGATGTTTAAAACAAACCTCCAGCATCCAACTTCAAACCGGTTGTGTCCATTTATTATACTATACTGTAGTATTAAAGCACTGCTCTCAATTTCAATCCATGTTAATGACTAAATCAATCAATGAAACACTATTGTCTTTGTTGAACTACACCTAATTAGCAAATTGGCAGTGCCCACAATGAAATGTTGAATAGGATCATCAGTTATATACTGACCACTCAATAAAGTATTTTTACATATAGGTACGAGTTCATCAATTTGATCTTGAAAAAGGATTGACGAGGAGCAGTCACTACGAGAAAGCCTACTTCATCAGCTTTTAAAAACTTGTAAAATCAATATCAGCACATAGCTCAAGTAAAGAGGCACACTTCTCACAAAACTTTGTTGTTAGCCAAAGCCAAAAACACTGGACTACAAAAACCTTTTTGTGTATCATTTCTAGTGCATGTTAATTCGGCCAAGAAAAGAACAACACCGTGACTTTCTTTTCCTTTATTTCAAGTTCATATTTTAAAAATTTTTTGGCATTTTCTTCTCCATTTGGTATAGAAAAAAACAACACAGATTCCTTGCAAAGAAAGTAGTAACATAAAACAGGAACTCTCCTGATCACCTGCAAAGGAAGGACTTTTAAAACACGACTTTTAAGACTGCTGGTTACAATCATGAAGACAAATGGCTGAGCATTAAAGGTTCAATTTCTGGAGTATGTTTTATATAAAAGAAAAAAAAAAAAATCCTTCCCCTCCAAGCCTATGTATTTGCGCTTCTCTTTGCTTTGGCAATGCTTACAACACCATGCTGCCGAGTAGTGGTAGGTTGTAGTAGTAGTAGTAGTAGTAGTAGTAGTACGGTATGGTATGGTATTTTAGAGATTGCTCGTTGACCAGAATAAAAAAACTCTTTCAAATACTGGGTAAAAGTACGTTTTCCAATACATACTTTGTAATTGTGTTTGTTTGAAATCTGGTGTTCAAGCGACTGCCAATGAAAGGAAAGTAAAAGTCTTACTTAATTGAAAATTCATTTAAAAAAATAAACAAAAAAATCAACAACTTAAATAAGATCATCAGGGCAAAGGGAAACGTTTCTCCATGATTTTTTTCTAAATATTTACAACTAGTTGACAGGAGAGAAAAATAATTGAAAAAATAAACATTGGCAAATTGGTGCAAATAGAGTGAAGAAGAAAATAACATCCGAGGCCAACGTTAGCACCCATGTTTCACAGTGGCATCGACATACATACATACATGCATACAATGCTGCATTTTCACAAAGTTCCCTCGGACGTTTTCTCGTAAAATTCACTAATTTCCTCTATTGCATTTCATCACAGCTTTGGTTGGATCCCATCCGACAGGATCTTAAAATAGTTTCTATGCTTCTGCTCGTACTTTATACACAATGGTGGATGGCACGAACCCATCCACTTTCTGTTGCTCGTTATTTTAAAAAATAGGAAAAAAATTCATCTTTCAGAGGAACAAGGAGAAAAATCCGTACTGTACAAGAGATAAATTCTTCTCAATCTTAAATAAAAAACATTCTAATAGCTACTCAACAGCAAAAGGACAGGATGTTCATGGTCAACCATCGGATGAGCAATGTTTTCCATTACTCGTCTCTTAAAGGTAATTGTCTTTTTGTCCTAATGGATTCACGCATCCAACTCTAATTCACCTATAGTTGACAAAACTGACCAACATCCATCTCATGTACAAAAAAGTCATTTCTATCCTAGTGTCATTTTTCAGCTATAACTGCAATTATTGCAAACTTGCCAATAAAAAGCAAGTTCGATTTTTTGGTTATTTTTCTCTTTCATAATCTGGCATTTTAGTAGGATTGTTAATGACCTAAGAACACTGTCCTCTGGAATTGGCCAACATACTACTTAGCATGCTATTGGCGTGTGTTAAGCTCAGTGGACACGAGTCAAAAAAAAAAAAAAAACATGACAAAAAAAATGACAAAAACAAAACAAAAACCAACCAACTTTCCTCCATTACATCAGAAGTGAAGCTAACGTAATGTTCGTAAATACAAATGGAATGTTGTGTTTGAATGGGAAAGCTAAGGTGGGGAAACAATGAAGCAAGATTTGGCGACCAGCGCTCTCTCACTGAAATGTGGAAATAATTGCCATGCCATAATGTTGGCACTTGGGGTCACAGTGCAGCCATTGCAACTTTCTTTACATCTTTTTTGTTTTTTTTCCGATGATGAACTTAAGCTGAAACCATTTACAAAATTAACTACAACAATAAAGTTTCGCTTGGAAAAAAATTAAGCATTGTCACATTCTGCGGATGATGGGATGTTGAAATCGCACGTTACAACTGCTTACGAGGTTGGCTTTGGAACTTGCGACGTCATGGGCGTCACTTGAGGCAGCTTGGCTAAGGTTTCTTGAGATGCCGCTGCCCTTAAAATCGTGTTCTCTTTCTCCAGCTGGCTGATCCTCTCCGTCAGCTCCATGATCTTCTCCTTCAACACTTCCACTTCTTCACGCACAGCAAACATCAGATGAGACTTGACCAAATCCTAAAAAAAACAAAAAAAAAAACAAATAAGACAAACATTGAATTCCAGTGAAGTACTTTTCGAAACACGCCTCTCCTCCCTTTTGTCAACTCCCTGCTGAAGATTTCGTTTAAAGATTGAAAGTAACCAACTGCATGGCCATCACCATAGAGACCATACATTTCTACCCACCTCAACTCGATTTTTCAATTTTTGCCTCAACTCTGGCTAAACCACCAACGCGTATGGTTTTTTCACTCAAATTTAAAAAACCTATGGCATTAAAAACCCACATTACTGACAAATAGATTCACTCAAGTTTGTTATAACCAAGCTTATTGCCAGTTTGACAACTAATACATTGAAAAAACAAACCATTTCAGCATTTGACAAAATCAAACTAGGATACAATGTAATTTTTAAAGCTCAACTTTAATGTATATTTTAAATTTTTGAAATAAACTGAAACTGATATTTTAAGCCTTACTCAATAACATAGATCACAACGTTGATACTAAAAAAAAATTCTAATATTTACCATAACTACCAATGTTCAAAATCTTGAAATGCCACGTAAATAATACAAATACAATAATAACTGAAGATAACGTTCATGATGTCTCTCAACGAAAAATAGATAAGAAATAAAACAAAGCTATAAAGCCAACCGCTTTAACGATGTTCCTAAAATATGTTCACTACAAGACCAACCTTGGAACTTATCAAAGGAAAACATTGCAGAAAACAAGGAAAAGCTATCACAGTGTGTACTGTTTCGCTTACTCACCATAGCTTGTTCGATTTTGTTGTCGATTGCCACTGTACTCGAACCAGAGGCACTGCAATAAACCAAACAAAAAAATCATTAGCAATCATCCTGGTTTCCAGTGAAAGGTTAAAATTCAAGATCCATAACAAAAGCACATTCATCAAATGCATCTGAATTTAATCATGTAATTTGCCAAAATAGAAAACTATTAACAACGTTAGGTAAACTCACAAATAGACAGCAGCTATTACTTAATTTTCCTGCTCATTACTCAACATCAACAACCAATTCCAATTACAACACCAGCACATCCATAACATTATCATCATCAGAAACAGCAACACCAACACCACCACCACCAGTAGGTGCACAAAAACACAGTATAATGCTGTAATACGAATCACCACTACCACCACACCACACGGCCTATCCTGTAATGGGGTAATATACAAACATTCGCTTCATATGCATCTCCAAGCGCAAATGGCGACCCCCGACTCCACAAAATTTCAGCGGCAGCGGCAGATCGACCGGTTGCGATTCGTCGCCAAACCCAGGGTGAGCGAACCGGAATCCCTCGCACTTCGCTTTTCACCAAACAAACCCATCCCCACGAGCAGCCTTTCTTTTTTTTTACACGCTTCCATTTCCCTTTTTACCTCGGAATTAAGCCCGACAAAATCTGCAGCAGAGCTTCCTGCCAGCCACACAACATAGCTCGATGGCTAACCTAGCCGATGGTTACCACCGCTGCCGCTGCTGCTGCTGCTGCTGCCTCTGTCCTTGCAGTTTCACGCTCAGCGTCAACGCGTCACCTCGGCTTTCCTCTTTGTTTTCTGGATTCTTCCTCCGCTTCGATCACTCAGCTGGCCACGATTCGAGTCAATCGTAAACCATTTCACCAAGTACAAGTGCAATTTGGTTAACAAAGACTGAGCAGTGGAGTGGCACTCTGGCGTTGCTTTGCTGTGGGGTTTGTCGTCATCACCAGGTTGACCAAATGAGCCAACAGAAAAGCAAGAAAACGAAGCGGAGGGGGAGGGGAGCTTGGTAGCGGGAGCAGTGAGCCAACCAGTTCCAACCAGTTCTCTGGTTTAGAATGGCTTCCCAGACCAAGCATGTTGTTGTGTGTGGCTGCCACTGACAGCCTATGGAAAAAAATTCTTTTCACACAACGAGATACCAATGATTATTTATAATGCAGCACCAACACATGCAAACCTTTTTCTTTCTTTCTTCCCCTTATTCACTCTACTTTGCCATGTCCCTTTATGTTTGGACTTAAAAAAAAAGAAAAAAAGGTACCAACAACAAGCACCTGTTTTACTTAGAAATTTTATATTCAGAAATTCAACACAAAAAAAAATTCTTCCACCAAAATAAGTCGTCTCGTTTTTTTTTTGGTTTTTTGAGCCTGTTTAGCCAGAATGTTCAATAAAAAGCATCTAATGCTAGATAATTTCTTAGGTGACTAACAGATAACAGGTATGGGAAAGAGTGAAGGCTAATAAACAGATACAAAAAAAAAAAGAAGAAAAAAGAACCCCTCATGACTCACGCGCTCTTGTTTACAAACAAAACATTCCAACTTTTCTCAAGTGCCACAATAGTGGTCCTATAATAGTCCACTATAGAACGTCTCCAAATTCACCACCATTATCAGCTTTATAAACTTTACTTCACAGGCACAAATTAAATTTCTTCAGATTTAGTTATGGTAGTGAATTAAGGGATTATTTACAGTAGATGTGTGAAAAAACATTTTTCAACCCCACACCTAGCTTTGACATACCAACTGGAGTAGTCATCAATGGATGTGAAATGTTTTATATTAGTAGCCCTACCAAGCAACAACAAACACAAGATATTACAGTACTTCAATTTTTTTAAACATTGCACTGTTTCTTATCTCTGCAATTCTTAAACTGCAACAATTGAAAGATAATTTATATTATGAAAAATTGCGGAACAATTAAACTAAATAACAAAATCCTCCAGAAATGCCTTCTCTTGGGCAGGAGCAGCAGCTGCTACATGGTCAACTGCTCATCAATCTACAAAGACTCATGTCTTCTTCCACTTGTGTGATAATTAAATACATATAAATTGAAGCAATTTCTGATGCAATAACCTTGGATGCACCTACAGAAACTTATTTGAACCATGATGAACGATTATCACCAATACGATGATAACAAAATTCCTGTTATCTTAACACATTAAAATGTATATAAAAAAAATCAAAGTATTTTTTTGGTCTAATGCTGTCACTGCCAATAATAACTTTTGTCAAACAAACAACTTTATCATCATAAATGCCACAGGTTATATTTCACGATTTGCTCGTTGCATTGCCTAATGGTAATCAATTTCCTGATTTGTGTACATTAAGTATAGGCACACAAAATTCATCCTTGCAAACGAATAATTAATTTTTTTTAGCCACATTGATACATGTAAACGGTGCTCGTAATGCGTGACAACTTTGGCACCCTGTCTAGTTACAAAGAGATTTGCAAGTTACTCAAACTCAGTTCCGGAAGTACGCACACTGAACACAAATTGAAAATAGCATGGGTGCCAAATGTGCAAATCCTACCAACTCCAAATCAGAATTAAGTTAATGCCAGCTATAAGACTTTCAATGGGAAATGACCTCGGAAGGCCCTCTACACAATAAACACAGGCAAACAAACAAAACAAAAAATTAAATTATTATGATAAAGCACGATTACCAATCTTTTATGTTGTGAGGCCCTGACACGTCAAGGACTTTGCATTATAATTGAAGTAAAGTAATGGCTAACCTATGCAAGGCGGTAGTTTCCCCCCCCCCCTTATAAACAGATTCATTCACCTTTCCCCCTTTGGTAGTTAGCATCGGATCAATACTGTTCAATCGATTGCACGATTCATTACCCTGGCGTTTCAAAAATAAAGTGAAAGGTCTAGTAGAGTCTGTTCAGTCTGTACTACAAGACATTATCAACATGCCTATCCTATAACTCTTCCTCCACGGTTAACCAACTAGTATTCCGCCTCGATAAGCAACAGGCACACCCCACCATAGCACATCAATTCTACCGGTTTCAAACTCCATCGAGCAATCGCACACTAATTGGAAAACAATTTTTTAGTGTAAGGTCACTACTTACTAAAGCCACCAGACGAATTCACGCTTACTGGGAAGTGGGCTGGGAACCTTCACTGGTAACTTTTGTTTGCACATGTTTGCACTTGGCACTGTACAGAAATTGTTCTTGACAGCGGAGTTTGGAATCATATCGCCCGTCATAACGATCATTTGAGCTAGGTTCTATGTTTAGCAAAAAAAAAATCACCAACTTCAAACAGGAAGCGTTTAAAGGTATGAAACAGAATCTTTCTTGTAGAGGGGAGTGCAGTATAGCCGATCACGATGGTGGTGCTACAAGCAAGCTGCGAATGGAAGAGACTTTTTCAGTCTTCCGTGGCGCGATCAGCTCAATGCAAAAAGGTGAATGTTTTGCCAGTCATTGGAACCAACAGAAGCATGTGCTCCTCGAGAAAACAGATCTTGTGTGGCTGCTAGTATCGTCTCATTGGGCAAAGATAACTGCTCGAGTTGGTGTTGCTCGTGCTTTTAAGCCAATAGCCCATGCGCATCATCATCACAATTGCTGGATAATTGCCAAGGGTAGTTGGGGTCAGCCCCAATTCCAACACGATTACAGCAAGAATCACATCTTAAAAAAGAGTGCCAGTATATGTTTATTACTTTATTTATCAATTGTTCCGATGTTCCAACAGTTTTCCCAATGCCAGCCTTGAGAGCTGTGCTTTTCTTGTTCCGATTTTGCCTTGGGTACTTTTCCACTCTCTGTTGGCACTCAAGAGGACACTAACGGAACCACTTTAGTCAACCTAATCCCCAGAGAACGATGAGCAATAGAAACCTGTCAACGTGTTCGTCGGTACAACTACAGATTATTCCAATAGAGCTTACAACGGCAGCTATTCCAGTTAATGATGTTTACCAACATCGGTGTGACCAGTGACTTTTGCCCACCAAAGGATGTTTTCAAAACTTTTGGACATTTTAAAGACCAAAACATGTTATCAGTATACAGTTAAGGCCACGTGTTATCTCAGCTGTTCCATTACATAATGAATGCTGGACACATTTGAGAACAAGAAAATGCAATGAGCTTGGTTTAACTGATGTTAATCGTTTTCCCACATAAAGCAGTCAGGACCATCTAATAAATTTATATCGCATGTCCATAATGAAACGTTTTCAGATTTTGCTCACCTTGAATTCAATTTTTCATGCCTTAAAAGCCACCAAGAAGATGCTAAAATATAGCAACTTGATAAACACGTGCATATAACAATTCGTTTCATGAATTTCTGTTACTGTGAAAACATGACCAACAGCTTTATACACAAAGTGTATACGCTGCATGTTTTATAACTACATAAATTTTTTCAGCTGTTTCAACAACTTGTCAACTCAATCGACAAAAGCTGATCGACCATGTGTCTATAACAACCACTACCAACAGTACAATTAAAGAAAAATCTATTTGCAGATTGCTTGTAGTCACCATCTCAACAACCCAAGCGTTACAAGTTACTGTAGTAGACTCTAGAAAAATAATTGACCGAGATTAAATGTTGCCTATTATGCACAATCAAATGCAAAATTGTGTTATACTTTTCACCCAAATTGAGTTTTATGGGCTGTACAAAGTCGCCCAACAGGAAAGGTTTTTACGTACAGTAGTTGAAATTATATTATCATTTTGAAACGTTTTATAAAAATTTCTCATTTTCCTACCACCCCAGTTAATCAACCTCTGGATAATCGAGAGTCTACTGTATAACGCGAATCAATCTAAAGGAATGTTGTTACGCAACAGAAACAAAACAAAAAGAAAGTGGTAAAGAGATTTACTACCTGAACTTCATCCCTCATAACTATCATTCATGTGCCATTTAATGAAAACTGTCACTGGACAAGTAGACTCAGCGAGTGAAAATAAAAGGAGAAAAGACTACTAATCAAACGAAGAACAAACAAAATAACAAGTTGCCCGTCATTGGCAACAACCAGCGTGTCTCTAGTAGAACAAAACCCAACCACTGGTGGTGGTTAGGATAAGAATGAACCCCGTTTGGTGCAATGCAGTTGATGCGCTGGCTTGTTGCGGGGGAACTAACAACTACCAACCAACCAACTGTTCTGGTTCTAGGCAGATCCGTCCAGAATTCTGGATCGATACTCAACACACAGCAAGCACACTTGGTTCGATGCCTCTGGGTGTTCGGGCGGAGACTGCCACCCATTGACCCATAAGCAAGCAGTTCGCACCACCGTTTGGTGATGGAGTTGGGGCAAAAGTATAAATGAAAATCCGGTTGTGGCAGGTTAGGAATCTACAATCACCATGGTGATAACAAACAAAAAGAAAACAAAGTTACAACCTTTTTCTTGGAAAAGGGGTAACGCCCTATCCAGTTGACAATATTGACCATCTTCCTCTTCATTCTTTGAGAATCGAGTTTCTCAAACAACACGTGTTTCCAATCAATAGAGGTCTCTCACTCAATAGTAACTAACTATTCAACTTAATTAAAGCAAGCACAACGGAATCAAACAAATTTTCTCTTCAACTTTTCCCAGTGAAAAACCTAAACAAGTTTCTTAAATAGTATATTAATGCAGTAGTCTCCAAACGTTTTTGAAGGCGCACCCATATGTCAGTAGGATCAAAGGCCACACACCCCCTGATATATGTAACAAGATAAAGTTTATATATAACAAATTTCTGTTCCTGTTGCTTGCGTACCCCACTTTTGAAACCACTGTGATAATGATAGTCACTTCATGCTCACAACTAGTTAGATGGCAACAGGATTAACAACATGATGGCAACATGATAATCTGGTCACCACCTAACTGAATTGTAACACTGAAAAAAAAAAATATGCAGAACACGTGAACTAGCATCATATTACATAAAGCGTTATTTACATGAAATGAATTAGATAATTCGATGTCATCCCATAACCGCATGGGCTGGGTCTCTGTAACCTCGTATGAGCTGTTACCCTATTAATGTCATGTCAAATTTAAATTACTTTTGCAAAACTTTCCACTGCGCTGCTGACAGCAGTAATTTATCACTTACACATCAAACAGGGCCTCTCTTAATTCAACCACTACGACCACAGCTAGTCAACTCCAAGATCGGGATGTGCCAATTTACAACCGCCATCAACAAATTTACATCAACTAACCGAATCTCAGCTCAACTCGAGCCTTGAACTGATCAGTGGCAGTAAAAAACCATTCTTGTTTGTACTCGTGGTGGAAAAACAACACCAGTGTAAAAGTAAAAATTTCACTTAGCAACACCACCAATGGCATGAAATGCAAAACGAGGTCAGTGGACTACATTATTTTTGCAGCATCTCATTAATGAACAAATTATATGAAAAGTAAACTGCTGGATGACATGACATCCATTAACGAATGCTCCAATTAATAATTACAGACCCCACCCCCAGTAGTTAGTTACAAACAGTAATAGGGGGATCGGATCCACTTTTCAGTTGCAAGTTCTTGCTATCTTTCATTGGACACGATTTATTCCGTCATTTTAGCCATGACTGAAGTTACTATTTCTGGTTGAAGAAACATTCACTTTTTTTGTTCACACCTTCTAACCTTAACAGTAATCAGTAAAAATCTGGCAGACCTTGAACAGCTGTCGTTTTATAGCAGACATGAATAAATGCAGCAACCTTTTGCAGTTTTTACTTACTAAGACATGCTAGACCTACGTAAAACATACATATTATATATATACACACACCAATGTAGGAAAAGGGCAACAATGGAAGAACCACCTGACAGCTACAATTTGCAGCTACACAAACATCTTGACCATGTTTGCATCTATTGGTAATTTCTCTCAATTGTATCATGATTTCAGTACTTATCGAGAATATTACTGCCGGACCTTTCATTATCTCCCCACCCCTTGAGTTTCCTAATTAGTAACTTGTTCTTAATGACAAAATCAAATTATGTCATTAAGAACCACACAATTAATTTCAACATTAATTGGCAAGTTTCATAAACATTTTGGGCAAGCATTAAAAATAAATTCCGAAACCACAACAAAACAATGTCAAAATGTTTGATTTGACAATGACTCAGAACCTCACAACATAAAGGAAAACAAACAAACAAACAAACAAACAGTGAAACCGAAAAAAAAATGCAACATCGATTATTAGCCTTATGACAGATTAAATATGTGAGGTGCTATAGATGAGTGGCTTAACTAACCATAAATAGTGTTGTCATATCATTTTCTAACTACATGTGATCCAAACTTGGCCTCATGAAAAAGATTCTTTTATCAACTTATTCCTTTTAAAACATTCATCTACAATAATACATCACAATTTGGCAATTTCTGCATGCACACCCCTGAACGATTTTGATTTCTGCATGTGCAAACTAATATATATTATATTTTATAATATATATATATCTATAATATATCTATTTATTGACCACTAGAGACTAGGATTAGACACTAAAAGACTCTCCACTGACTCCTATTCCCAGGGTAATCGACATCCCAGTAAACGAGTTTTCCAACTCTTGCACACCACCCAAATTATGAGCGTTCCTTGTGTGGTCAAACAGACAAAACCTTCAAAAGTTGGTTGAAATATAAGGTTGCTTGGTGTGGTTTCCTTAAATAAACTCAAGGTGGCTCAAGTTCAAGAACAGCAACATAGCATTCACATCCCAGCATAAGACTAAATAAAAATAATGCAAAAATGCTTCATACATAATGTGAAATATGAGAGGGATGGCATGTGTGTGACCTACTAACCTTGTTTCGCTAACAAGGGCCCCATCCTTCAATACCAAAAATAAACTCTTTCCTCATTTTTTGTGATCATAACAATTGACAACTTTTGGTCATTAGTTATGTGCAAACACTATGTACAGCCCAACAGCAGCGGTCTACTCAACAACAGAGGCCTACTCTACTTTTCATGCAACTTACACCATGACTTGCACTCAACACTTGGTACATTGGTGATTCTTTGGTTGTTATCAACAGATTTGCAAAACATGCTCAAGATCAGCATGTTTAGACATTAAGCAAAAAAATTTTTAAAAATTGTTCATGTACACTTTCTAAAAAATGTTTTAGTACAACACATGTTATGGATTTAACTGACATAAGTAAAAACACTTATTCTCCTCAAGAATCAGCAGCTATTGTATGTGTACCGATACACTAGGGACTAGGATATGACATAATCGTTTCTTAAAACCTAATCGTTTTTTTTCTCAACCCAAAAACATGAATTTTATAAAACTGAAAACTTCAGCAAAGACCTGTCTTTTCTTCCCCTGAGAAGCAATCAAACTGTCACTCCCTAGGGCAGACCAATCGTTTGATCAGTCAATATAACCCTTTGCCTTGCATTTCAACAGACAAGAATCAATAGTTTTAAGGCATTCTGAATGCAAAGCAGTTCTATCGAAGGGATAAACAACAAAAAAATACAAATAAATTAAGACAGTAGCAGTTGACATTAAAACCCACGGCCGTGAATAATTGTAACATGCCACTTGTATTAAAATCGTCTTCTGCAAAGGCCTAATACTTCAGCATGAATGTTTTTACTGTAGCAAAGCTTCCAATCCAAATAATCGACCTAATGGTTATTAAAGCACGAACCAACTCAAATTCACAGGGCACACTTACCCAATAAAATTCTTTATGAAACAATAAATTGTCATCATGTAGTGGTCGTAACCATTCACATCTTCCAAAACTGGCTGCATGTGTCCGTTGTCAAAGACCTCAGCTGGTAATTTCATGTTAACGTGGGCACTCATGCTGTGACATCCACCAGCTTGTCTACAGCATGCTCCGCAAGCTTCTAGATGCACGTCCAGCATCAAATGACATTCAAGGGTTCCCTACCTAGCCTTACGTACCACAAGCAAGGAATGGTCCCCAAAAGATTTTCACTAGACTTTTCAGAAGGTTCTATTTGCAATCATCCAATGACTTGCAATGATTTGATGTACAGAAACTTAGTTCCAAACAATTTTGGTAATGACAGCAAGACACACAAGCGCATTGACACCACCAAAAAGTCCACTGAAATGCGTGTCAACATTCACCATGCATCTAAATCGGCGATACCAAGAATGGCACTTCCTCAAAATGAAACAAGAGAAAAAATTCGTGTAGACATAAAAAGAATGTCAAATGCATTCGCTCTGTTTAACACAACAGAAAAGCATGCTGCTTTCGAAATGTATACCCTCGTGCGGTAGTTCTGCGAACTGACTACAACATCAAGCATGCGGAGTTTATGTTCTATTATTGATTGGATTGGTGAAACCAACAATGCTAAGACAGATTGACTACATGACCCCAAAAGCCCAATTCTCATCTCCAATCCTACCCAAGAGACCACAACAGAAGAGAAAGGCTAAAGAAACTTAAAAACAATGACTGCCATAAATAATAAAACGAAAACTGCCAAGCGCTCCTCCCAGACTTTCAGGTATAACTTTGCAGTATTTGGCATGTTGCCGCTTTTACAATATAAAAAAGTAAGAGGTTCGTTCTCTAGTCTAGTGGGTGTGAACAAGTTGTCATGGCAGCCAACCAATGGAGATCGGTCGATAAAAACCAGTTCTAACTAGTTACAAAACCAGGAGAGGAAGTGATAGGTAGGTAGGTACCCAACATACAATCATTTTTTCCTCCTCCAAAGGTGCATGCAACGAATGAACGACACGTGGCTGCTGGCTGTCTCCACCAACTCTGATGTAAATTCAAAGAAATGGATAGCGTGGTTGTTCCAGATTAGATAGAAGCTGATGAGTGGTTTGTTATGATTAGAATATAGTTGTCCACCTGATAGGCTTTTTTTTCTGTACCAAGAAAACGTACCACGGAGAAAAATAAAAACACAACCATCACCCAATATGAAATCCTTTAGGGTTTAGCTGGTGAAAAAAAACAAAATCCAATCAGCCGTTCATTTAAAATAAAATCGTCTAAATAGAATGCAAAAAAAAAGAATGAAAATCCGGTTAGCTGATCTCATCACTTCCTCAAGATGCTGCAACTTAAGCTAGGTACTGATGATCAGGTATCTATCATTAGTTCGAGCTGAATTGCTTCCACCTGAGGCTGCGTTTGTTACTACTACTACTACTACTACTACTATACAGTACTTGGATGCTTGATTATTTCGCACCAATTAGTTCCAGTGAAGAACTTTTCTCCCGAGGGATGGCCACCTTTAACCTACTGTACATTTGGCATCCCGGATACACCAACACCCATCAACTGATTTGATTAATATTTCTTCATTACTTCAAAACAAAAACAACAAAAAATCTCAAGCTAGTTACTAATACCATAATTTGACCTCAGCTGTTTAACACCAAAATGCCTGAAAAAAATTTAAAAAAAAAAGAACATTTGATTCCATAAAACAATTTTCAACACAAAGCTAGCAAAAACTAAAACCTTATCGCCAACAAACATTTCATCCTATGCATTTTTAATATCGATTCCAATTGGCATGATTGAGCAATCAATGGTTTTCTTTCCCCCTGTGTTGTGTTCCAATTCAATTAGCACAAACTGAAGCTTTATAGTAGTTGAGCTAATGAAGAATATTAACTATTTCTGATCCAATCCTACTGTGAAAAGAACCTTCAATGAATAATTCGAAAATTCATAAATTAAAAAAAATAAAAATAAAACTTAACAAAATAAATTTTAAATGCCTTTCCTAGTTAGGTGAATCTGCAACACCCTGCAAAATCCATTTTTGCAGCCCCAGTCTATAAATGAAACACTAACATCGATCTCAATGTAAATCAGAGCATCACTCTCAAAGGTTCCTTTCAGAGTCACGTTTTCTGTCTTGTTCTTTATAACCGCCTACTCCTATGAGAGATAGGGTGTACACTAGACAACCTGTCATTGTCCACCAAAATAACCCTTCTGATAAACGAAACTCATACGGTACAAAGCATTGCAAACAACATTGCTATTTATAAATAGAACCTAAATTTCAACCGAAACTAAGGATCCTTTTTTAAAATCACGAGACTTCCGTGTGTTCCGCAATCGCCCTAGATGAAAACCCTCCAACACAAAAATCATACTGTAGATTGCAGAAGAACTGACCAAGACTAGACACTAAAAATTACAACAGATTAGATTTCTTTAGGATAATAACCTGTCAGCAACTCCAAATTTAATTCATCAATAACAAAAGTGATGACACCTGATGTATTACAGTATTTCCAATCCAGCAAAAAAAGGCATCTAAACTCAAGTACAAAGGTCACAAAACGCTAATAAAACCGGGATCAAGGAATCCAACATGAATCTCTAATCAATCGCTTTTTCATCCTATTAAAGTCTTTGATGGGTTACATCATGGCTGAAAACATTCCTTCAATAACAAGCTACAAGAACTTTGACATTCCACCAATGATAAGCGAATTAAAAAAGCACCATCACCACGAAATAGTCAAAATGCAAGTTTATCGATTAGAAAAAAGTTATTGAAAAAGCTCAATACCAACTGGCAGTTATTTTCAATTTGAAAGAAAGAGGATTTGCAAAATAGTGTTCTTATATGCCATATATCCCCACCGCCAAACAAATAGCAATCTACAAATTACATTCAAAGAATAAAATAAAATTTTCTCGATGACATGTGCAAAGTACGCATCCAAGGCATTTACATAGTCATAAAAACACCCGGGATCATCTTACAGCAAGTCAAAGTCGAACCTATCAAGTTGACTATGAGATAAATCCCATTAGCTAGTTCCTTGTTTCGTCATTTCCACAGGAGTCATGCTGTCTGGCTAACTACTGCCTGCATAGCATGGGTATAGGCTTTTTTTCCTAAATGAAGTTTAATTCTTTCAGCCTTGAGTTAGCAATGCACATGAGGTTGTTCCAACTGCGCACAAGGTGACCCTTAAGAACATGCCAGACACTAAACGAATCATTCACTTCCAACCATTTGCTGCTTTACAATGAGTCAAGAAAAGGATAAATGAATGGAACTTATCGTAACCCAATCTTGCCAGGCCATTTACAAGTAAAATTGGTTATCAATTTTTTAACAATTAATGCGAATGGAATTATCTTATCTTGCTTTGCTTAGCTTAGCTTTTGCATGAAACAGAAATTAACTAATTAAAGACTATACAAGTCTTATGTTCGCTGTGGTAATTTAAATAGCTATTTTTCACCAAGGCTGGCAATCAAAATACATGTATCAGTTTATTTAAAAATATTTTTGTTCATAACCCTAGTCCATGTCATTAGGACTTCTGTGCTCGTTTGGATAACATTTGGTAACCCACAAAAAAGCAAACTGTGCAACTTCTTTTTCAGCTAGTATGTTGTTTTTTTTTCTTCTTCAAAATTAGAATTTACGTGTCATTCAAAATAAAGCTTTTCTGTAATCACCCCATTGACAACAACAAGTCCTGCAATTTCTGCCAATCTTCAGCTAAACTTAAAATAGAGTAGTTAAGCGACCATTCACCTTAAACATGGTACTAAACAACAATTGCCTCTAAATTGTGGATCCTCCAAAATACTTTTGGCTAAAAAAGGGATGAAGAAAAAACACCATTTCATCCCACAACCTTCAATGAGTGCTGAAGAGCATTCATTCAAACCCTCCAAACCCAAGCTAAATAGTAGCTGAGAAACCAAAGAAATATAATAAATAAAAATAAAGAAAGAAGGAATCAATGGGAGAATAGTTAAAGAGATTGAACAAAACCTCTATTCGCTTATCCTAAGGGCAACAAAATGGGGGTAACTGTCCTAGTAACATTGGCATGCAAGTCACTATTTCGCAACCCATTTTGGTTGTTCATTCACTGTGTTATTTACTACCACGGCTAAACTTGTACATTCAGTGCCAACTGTCGTTAAAAACATCAACTCCTGAATGCCATTATCGAAAGCTCCGGATGGGATGGTTCTGTCCTTCGCCGCAGCCAGCGTGGTTGGTCGTGAAAAGGTGGAGGAGGGGTAGGATTTGATCAATATCACGGACACTCACGTTGATTCTACTACAAAAACTAGACTCCCTCTCTCTCTCTCTCTCTACCATGCACACAAAGTTCGCATTTACACAAGCATGTTTTAGTGCAGTGATGCAGCAACTTGAAGCATTTTAACTAGGCATCATTGGCATGAATATGATATTTGATAATGCAAATTACGAGGCTAAAGCTAAATGTTGTCTCCTTATAGTGTATTGCAAATTTTGACAAGCAAACTCCTTATTATGCAAACTTTTATGTATTGAAAAGTTGCTTGCTTAGATGAACTCATTACCAAACTAAGCTATAGACTTATTAATGTTTTCAGAATGGCGTTTCATTTCTTGCATTTTTCCTAGAAAAGGCAACTTTTCTGGATTAGTAGTTTTTTTTTCATACATATTTTTTAAGACAGGTTACAGAATTTAAAAAATGGAAACGTTTTCTGAACTTAGCAGCTCAAGTTACATTCAAATCTTACCCTGTTGTTAAATTTATGCCAACTTGTCGCAACCATTAATTTTGTAACTATCTCAATGGAAGATTGTTCTTGATGTTTGTAAGTTGAAACTTAGATTCATGAGTCCAAGTATCTGACTCCTAAACGACACTTTGAAATTCCACACACAAGAAGCTGGTCTAACTAGAAATGGCATTAAATTATTAACATAGTCTACAGTTCAAGTTTACTAATCCGAACCCCTTGGGAATCGAACATTTCAGAACTCACAAAATTGAACTTCATTAGGGTACCACTTGATAATCAAAATCCTAAATCCTAAGCCGTTCGGATTAGTGGACTTCTACTGTAATATGTTGAACATATTGGGTGTCTCAAAGCTCACTGCAGTATACACATTATTTGTTTGTTTTTTTTTTTTTTTAAATTTTCCTCTGATTTTTGCGAAATTTGCTATCAAGCAATAGGTCAGTTCCCGAGAAATTTTGTGACACTGAACTTCATCTTTATCCCAATTATCAGCCACAACATCAACGTTAGAACAGAGGAGGAAAACTGCACAATTGGATATGGATGTTAGCATCAGTTGGGCATCTATCTGCTGCCTATTTTGAATTTCTGATCTAAGGTTGGTATCATCATCATTATGATAATTGGGGATAAAGTTGGCACAAAATTTCTCAGGAACTGATCTATTGCTTTATAAGCTATCGGTTTCACAAAAATCAGAGAGAAATCTGAAAATAAAAAACTAATTGTATATCGGTAGTGACTTTTGAGACGCCCAGTATAACCTCAACCTAAAACGACCAAATAGGGAAGGTGTCCTGAATTTGTAAGGAAATCTAAAATGTACATTCTACCAAATCAACGACCCACTTCCATTATAGGTTTATAGCATAATTGCCACTTGTATAACCTGTAGACAACACAACGTCATAAACCTGAACTCAATTCAGCCTTCTGTAATCAATTATATGAACTGCCACCTGATGCAAACAACTTGCAGCCATGTAAAAAGACCCGATTTGCAAGCACTTATTAATACAAATTCTTTACCACAAAATGAAAATGCAACCATGTCATTGAATATTCAAACACACCCCAAATAAAACCTTTTAGTCTACATTCTGGCAATATAATACTCGAACAGAAATTCAGAACCTAGGGAAAGATTTTAGTCATAACACGTGAATGTACAAAGTGATGCATTACCTAAATTTACTGTACAGTATTGTTCCAGATATGTAATTTTACACGTATCTGGTGCATAATGAATATAACATTGATAATAACAATCAGACTGACTGAACCCCGCCCCCCTCAAGAACATTACCTTTACAAATTTCTCAGTCTCTGATCAACTTTACTTGTGGGAACAGAATTTCTGTTATATGCAAAGGTCTGGTGCTGTTCTTTCAGCTTCCCAGATTATTTCAGTAATGAAACATGGAAGATCACAATAAACACTGAACATTGTAGAGAACTTATGATAAAAAAACAAACAAACAAAGTAAAGATTCTTTTCGATCATACCATTGGTTACTATAAGCTGTTGTTTGTTGCAGATGCATTTGAATTGAATACTTTTTGTGAACCTAACACATGGACATATTGGATAGAACCTACCTAGAAAAAATATAAAAAATAAAAAATTATTAATAACAGAATTCCAAAACTTTTGACAAAATGCACAAAATTATCATGTTCAACCAAAACACATACAGCTATGTACTACAACAAAATACTACATGTATAATGCAATAAATTGCTGCTCTTATTATCCACCATAAATTCAAAACCACATTAATAAAAACTAAAAATTACCCCCCCTCCCCCCAAAAAAATAATAATGGTTGCAGTTAGTTACTCGACATTATAAGAATCGATTCAAGATCTTAGGGAAAGTAGACATCTCTTCGACATTACATGAAATTCGCTTGCTTTAGCCTGAATGATACTGTAGAAAATGACGCTCCACTATTACAGCGGCAGCAAAGCCCTGACTACTGGCTTATAGAGAGCTACTCCCATCTGCTGCCAAAAAGATAAATTACAGAAAAGTGTACCTCGCCAGCACCCAAGTTGAACAAATCAGCATGGGAGTCGAGCATTTGACAAAGTTAAGCAATACCTTATATTCTGTAGTTTGTTTTGTTGAAATAAACAAATATCTAGTATGTATATGAAATAATAAATGTATATGCAACTACAGAATGATATGGTGTAGATGTTGGTTCTCCACTCACTGACCCACCCCCTGTTAAGCACTGAATGAACACTATCATCTGGAAATAGTGAAACACTCTGAATAAAAAGTTCCACCAAGTTTGGGAGTTAAAACTGATACAGAATGTAGTGAACTAAACTATGCATTAACCCATTTTGTACAATACAAAATGTCTGTAATGAACGGCACAATTACAAATGTAATGACACAATTACTGTAGTTAACAGTTGAACGCCTGCATGGTATTGTACAAGTAAGAATAAGGTCCAACAGATATTATCTGTTCATTTATTTATAATAAATTGCCTAATAGCAACAACACAATTAAAATTTCGGACCTAGTATATTAGTCCACCTTATTAGTTCACCTCTACTCTGAGAGTCTTGAACAGCGAAAGTGGCAGTGAAATAACATGAAAATCCATTGTTTTTTTTTTTTTTTGCCTAGCCTAAATGGGTTTTTTTGCCTAGCCTACACCCATAGGTACCAGTTCTAGTCAGGTAAAAACAACAGAAACGCAAATGCAACAAGCAGTGGCCAACAATAGCCTCTCAATACCACTGGAGGTGAACTAACATACTATAAAAGACCCAAAAAGCTTTTTAAGTTGTGTATGCTGTTTCACATTATAGTAATCTAGTGCAGTCTACCCCTTAGGTAGGTGAGTCAAGGTACGTGAAAATAATTCAATAATGGCAACAAAAAAAAAAGGTACAAAAGTGTCAACAGTGTAAAAGAATAGTCAAAAGTGGTAAAATTATTTTTAAAAATAACGTTTTTAAAATGTAAATAATAAAGATTATTATTGATAAATTGAATGTGTTACAATTCACTGTGACTTCAAATTTTGAAATTTAAAAATGTATGCACTAATTGTTCACACGTTGTGTTTCAATTATAGTACTATACATTGCTAATATCAAGGATACGATTTATGGAAATGAGCTGCCAGGGGCTGCTTTATGGAAATGAGCTGCAAGTGAAAAAAAGTTTGGGAACCGCTGATAAAGGCTACGTTCATGTTAAACGTTTTTTTTTGTTTTGTTGCTAAAATCGCTCATAAACGCTCAAAGATAGTCGATAAGTCTTTTTAATTTACATAGAACCTATATTGGTTAACGACTATATGTGGACGTTTATGAGCGTTTTTTAGCGGAAAAGCGTAGCCCTAGTGAATGATTGAAAGCCAAGGGTCCAGATTAATGAGTTACTACAAATAAGTAGTCTTGTAAAACAAAAATTACCAACACTTGGAAATAAAATTTATGTTAGCTATGCAATTAGGTATCTATCATAATTAATAATTGCCATCTCTGAATGTTAACTTTAGAACATAATTTAAGGGCTTGGTGTAAAGGGGTGTTAAGTTTTTACATTTTCGAAGAAAACACGTTTGAAGATCTGAACTTGCTGGGCCACTCTGCACTTCTTGCACTAATACCTTTGCAAATATTGTTGTTTTGCTCGCTCAAAATTATGCGTTTAGAAAATAGAATTTCAATTAATACATTCGAAAATGCTTCCAAGTCATTTTTTACAAAAATGTTACTTAACACCCTTTTGCACCTGGCCCAATTAACAAATTAAGTAACACGTTTACACAGAGCGTACTTCATTACGTGTTACTACCGTATGTGTGTTGGTAAAAGAAAATCAAACACATTTGAAAGAAGTGAACGGCTGGTCTGCACCCAAAGCAAATTTTGAAGAAAAACAAACAACATCTTTTTTGGTTTATAGGTGGTAGGTTGAGGTTAGTTTTTCAATTAGACAGCGGCCAGACTATTTTCTTCCCTCCATGATATCAAATTACTTATTCGTAAGTAATTTGATATCAATGTTTGATGCCAATGTTCTGCAACAGCAATAGGAAACCAAGCTGGCCCCATAATAACAAACCATAAATCCAAAGTGTTTAAAACACATCAATTCGAAAATAGCATGCTCAGTGTGATCTGCCAGTCTTATTACACATTTACGAAAACGATTGCAGTACAGTATTTCAGAACGAGCTGCTGCAGACAAAATTTCATCTTTTGGGAACGATGCCAACATTTGTACTTGAGTATTATCACGATAGCTAGGTCAATGAAGATGGAGCGAGTGGCTTTGGGCCATTGGTATTTCATTATTGAATTTAAAGCCAGCCAATTTACAAAGAAACAAGATACTGCATAGTAGCCAATGAAGCATGTGTATGCAATCAATAGCACCAACACTATAATAATAACTTATTGACTACACTACAGGGTCAGTGGTTAAGGAAAGAATAAAAAAACCACCCCCTTTTCCTTGACACATTACTGAAATCTATATACCTACCTCTATCTATGTGTAAATAGTTGACAAATCTTCTGTTGACAGTTTTTTCTTCGTTTGAGTGCCATTTTTTTTAGTATATAACAACTTCATTTGGCTTTAAAACAATTTTGGATGGCAAATGCTCAACTTTTAATGGATTGTCAGAAGTAAAAATAGAAGTCAAGAAAATGTCACATGAATGCAGAAACAAACATTGTCGATTTACTGCCCCAATTTTCAAATCGATGCCTGTCTGTAATTCCCCTTAAACACAATAATTGGTAGCTAAATGGTTGGAAGACTAGGCAAATTAACAGAACACATGGAATGTATCTCACATACTCAAAGATCTAATCATACTTATTAATTCTTTGCACAACCTGAACCGACCCTGAAGTGTATGTATTATGCCGAGTGGAACATAATACATTTTGTGGGTATTTGCTTAACTCTAGTGCTATATAGTGTATGGCGAATGTCAATATTGATGGCCATTGATCTAAAACTACCACATAATTATTTAGACGAGTGAACAACTTCCAATTCACACTAAGCCACAAATTTTTATATATATAATATAGATAAACTGCAAAACTTTGTGAGTTTGTGAAACATCTCTGTATATAAATCAATGTGAAACATTTATCATGTTTAAAACCCATCTTTGCTGGTAAAATACTAAAAAAATTCTAAAAAAAAAGAAAAGATTCCCCATCGACTGACACCATTTGAAACAACAAGCAACTCCAGAGAGTACAGTGCCTCTTTGTCAACATCCAAACTTTTACATAATACTGGTACGTATTTAAAGCATAGATAGATAGTCTCCTGCCAGAAACCAGATTACCTCATGTTCCATGTGGTCAATGAGAGTGCTCGGAAAATCATAACACAAAACCACTAACCGTGTGTGTGTGTGTGTGTGTGTGTGTGTGTGTGTGTGTGTGTCTGTCTACAACTTTTTTCTTTAAAAAAAAAACAAACAAAAAAAAAACCAACCTCAAGGGTTTAACATTCCCTCAGTGAGTACATTATATGGAATCAAATATTCGGTTTCAGGATAACATGTAGGACAACTAGGTTGCTCAACAGCCCCAAAAATAGAAAACAGTACACTGGAAAGTATAAATGGCTTTTATCAATGTTAGGGTGATGCACTTACCCTAGTATTAAATTTAAAAATAACTAAATCCACTGGGCACTCCTTATCCATTCGACAGTGTGTCAGAGAACTTGAATATCAATCCTATTAGACACATTCTAGGAATGCAAGATACTGTGCATTCGGTATCATTGAACATCCTGTAGTACAGGGGTGCTCAACCTTTTAGGATTCGCGAGCCACTTTGAAAATTTTGTACACGTCACAGGCCATACAATAGTAGAGTCATATACAATAGTAGAGACAATTCTCATATAAGTACTACTTTTCAATTTGAATTCAACAACAAACACCTTAGGAAAAATTTGTTTAGCAAAAACACTCCAAATAAATTGCGATATCATTTCATGGACTGCAGTATAATGTGATTTATATAAATTTTTCGACATGAAAATACTTTTATCCGGACCACGGTCGAGAGGTCGGAGAGCCACAAATGACCCGCGAGCCATGGGTTGAGCACCCATGCTGCAGTACTACTCTGTATGGTATTATTCAGCAAAACAGTGTCATAATATCTATCATTGTCATTCGATAAACAAAAAACATGACTATGATATTCTCAAGGCTCATCATCACTATAAAAATATAGCGAGTGTTCATTAAAAAGTCATTAGACACACTTCTTTGAAACCGATGAAAATACATTTCGTGTTGCTTATGTGAACAATAAAGCCATAACAAGAAAGTCTTTCTGAATCTTGCTCTTGCTGAACAAGGTTCAGAAATAAAGAATGAATGGTTCGTGGGGATGATTAGGATTAAGAACCAGCTAACATCAACTGGTGATCAAGAGTTGAGATGAATGTACATTTGAACCTTGCAAAGTTAAAATCATGCCAAATTGAAAAACTGCGAATTCTCATGACTAAGTATTCTCTTCTTACACACAGGAAGTGGAAGTACACCCACCGATAGTATTGTCACAAAGCCCTGGGTGTTAAAAAATGCCTGTTTCCAAGTATTGCAATAACTTTGACTAAATTAAAAAAAAAAAAAAACACATTTACAGTGAAGTAAACCAGTGTTAAGTGTACAATACAAGATAACACACACAAAATTCAGTACCCAACTAGAGGTGGGTGTTTTATTTTAGGGAGTGATGAATCATTTTGAACTTTTGTTGAATTTAGCCTACATGTCATTTGGATAGTCCACAAATCATTAACTCGAAGTTGCGACAATCACAAACTAAGTGACTGCATGAATGACACTTGCATTTCCTAACTTCACCCAGTGCCTACTTCAAGTTCTATGTACAAATAATCTAACTGAATAGTGTAGGCCTACTTTAAACTCTCCTATTAATAAAGTTTTTCTGGGCAATCTATTTTGAGAGCACCTTACACATTATTCCACACACACTCGCACAAAGGGCAAACAGAACAAATTCATCACATCTTGAAATTCGTACCAATAGGCTCGTAAGGTGAGTACTGTAGAAACAGTGACCCTAATTTTCGAATAGTCATGAGAACATTGAAGTTGGTCTTGCAATTGAATAAATAAAACAAAAATAAAAAAATCAGCCAAACAATTTTCCACACCCAAATGAATAGAGTGAACTCTACTTGATCGATTTTTATTAAGTCATAGCTTCTATCATCCGAAAATTGGCATAGAAAAGTTTAAGATAATTTGGTGGATGCCAGGAGCTGTTCACCTACTTTCAAATTGTAAACTGAACAAGTTCTTCAAATTTGAAATGAAAAAAAAAAAGCCTTTAGAACTTTAATTAACATTACAGCCAAATCTATTTTTTTGTAATTAAATTCAGAAATCACAATATATAGTGCACTATTCTGAGCTATGAAAACGAAGCAAAACTTTTAAGCTCAATTCAGAGCACGTTCAACTTTGCACCAACAAACATTGGATATGAAAACTTTCCTATCAGTTAAGACCCTACTTCATCCATTGATTGATGTCCCTTCCCAAACTCTATTTTAGACAATAATCTGCTCCGTGCAAGGTCTTATTTAATCTAGAACTTTAAACAAATTTCTATCATCAACGGCTAGGGTGAACATAGGAAAACGATCAGAGTACTGTAAAGCTGTTGAGTTTTAACATCAGCAAAGTGTCACAGCCAGCGGAAAAGTACCCAACCATCCACCATGTTGGCATGTCATCCTTTAAAACTCAGGTGAACAACCTTGCTCCCGTTTGATGTGGGAGGATGCATTCACCAAAGTTTCACAATGGCAGTTATAGATTAATTTTAAATTTAAAACCAAGCAGAATTAGGTTAACTGTCTTATGCCATACCCGATTTTCCAACCGACAGTGGTGAGTGTAACCATGTCTAAATATAGAAACCATCAATTCCTAGTGATTACTCTTCCAGTTTAAAACCATGTGTGACACCAACAATCTTTCTTACAGCACAGACAACATACAAAAAAGTACTTTTTGACAAATACCAATAGGTTTATCGCATTTCAGTGCTGTAAATGACCACTAGGAAGATTTTAGCTCTTTTAAAACATTCAACTTTTGAGCTCATGCTGTACAATATGTTGGACATGTTTTTAAACGACCCAGAAGTACGATTCGTGTTATCATCACTGTTGAAAAAAACTGCAAAAAAAATTACTCGACCAATTTCATCACCAGTGCACCATATTGTGTATACCCAAAATAATTTCATACTATAGCACACGCGCTACCATGACATAATTTCACGCAAAACTCTACCACCACCACCAAACATGATTTTAAAACGACAATACGCATACCAGTTTACAAAAACAAAAACAAAAGCTACCTACGTTAACACGCAGAAAGTACAGTAGTAGCGATAGGTTGCATAAATGACATTTGCAAAAAAAACAAACCATACTGAACAACAAATACCAACCTTTCTGTCTCATCCCCTTCTTTGCTGCCAGAGAGGTTATCTAGCATCGGAGGCGATATGGTGACAGAGGTAGCACCCCCTGAACCATCTTGTCCCGAGTCGGAAGATATCGTGATCGTCGAAGGTCGACTATTGGGTATGGTGTAGACTTGTTCTGGCACAACGGTGGAAGAATTCTGCATGCCGACGCTGGACTGGTGCGTGTTGGAACTCACACTGCCCTGACCAACCGGCAAGCTAACGTACTCGTATTCTCCCATCGACTGCACCATGTTCGTGTTGAGAATGGACTGCTGTTGTTGAGCAGGCATGCTAGACGGGACCATGTTAGGAGGCACATTGCTCACATTAGGTGGAGGTGGTTGCTGCTGAGATATCGCACCCACCTGCTGATGAGAATTTCCCTGAGGCATGCTGGGAGCCATGCCCACACCAGGCTGAGCCATAGCCTGCGAACTAGATGGCGGGTGCATGTGCTGCGGATGATACTCGGGCACCATGGAAGGCGGTCCTTGTTGGTGGATGGAGTAGTCACCTTGTGGAGTCTGCATGTTCACATTTTGCTGTAGCACACCTTGAGACATAGGTGGTGGTAAACCACTTTGCATGTACTCATTCTGCGGCACGTTAGGTGGATGCGAGGCAACCTGTTGATGCATGTACTCTGCAGGAGACTGATGCACGTTCACGTATTCGGTCTGTTGAGCCACACTAAAATCAACGGGAGGAGCCTGAGCAATGTAATCGCCAGGCATCATTCCCGTCGGGACGTTACCAGCACCAGGATGAATAGACACGTATTCCTGCTGGTGCATACCACCACCAGGCACTCCATATTCGTTGGGAGGCATGGCATTGGCCATTTGCGTTCCTTGCTGAAATTCAGCTTGAGGATGAGGCAAATTGTAATATTCTCCAGGCTGGAGAACCTGCGGTTGACCTTGCAACGGTGCAGGTAAACTACCTCCATGATGAACAGGAAGAGCACCCGAAGGCATCATACCCGGTTGAACGTT
Organism: Cryptops parisi; assembly: GCA_034695005.1. Taxonomy (NCBI): domain Eukaryota; kingdom Metazoa; phylum Arthropoda; class Chilopoda; order Scolopendromorpha; family Cryptopidae; genus Cryptops; species Cryptops parisi. The sequence goes on along the minus strand of JAQIWH010000044.1, from coordinate 60,963 downwards.
CGTTGGTTGCACCATGCCTTGCGTTTGATGTTGTTGAACGATAGGCGTCACTCCGACACCGGTTCCCATTTGAGCCGGAAAGTCCGTTAAACTTTGCACCATTCCGGGCGGAGGTTGTTGTTGCTGCTGCTGCTGCTGCGTCTGAACAGGCAGTACATTGGGCAACACGTGTTCCATGTTATGTTGATGCTGCTGCTGCTGCTGCTGTTGTTGTTGTTGTTGTTGTTGTTGATGGTGGTGGTGCTGTTGCTGTTGTTGCTGCTGCTGCTGATGCTGCTGTTGTTGTTGCTGTTGTTGTTGCTGCTGCTGCTGCTGCTGCTGCTGTTGTTGCTGCTGCTGCACTAAATGAGCTTGGTGTTGTTGCTGGTGCTGCTGGTTCTGCTGTTGATTCTCCGACTGCTGGTAAAACACCTCTTGACCGATGGGAATCTCAATGAAGGATTCCCCATACTGCATGGAACTGGCTGCACTCGAGTTGCCCGAACCAGTCTCTTTGTCGCCGCTCGTCTCGTTCTGCGACGGTGGAGGGTCCAGGAAATCCATGCAAAGCCACCGACCCCGCTTGAAAGGCTCCGTGCTCTCGATCTTGACAACACGGAAGCGTGTATGCCAAGGGATGGCCCGGTCGTGGTGAGAGGCTTCGTCAGCATGGGTGCCTCCACCCGTAGAAGGGGTCGTCACCGTGCTGGTCGTGCTCGTGGTCACATGCTGCTGTTGATAGGATGGTGCATCACCTTGACCATTGCTCGAGTTGACATGGTGATGGTGGTGGGAAGCCGGTTGAGACGAATGCTGGGGTTGTGTCAACTGCACGGGTGGTGGTGCCGGGTCCGTCGACGCGCTGAACGCGTCCTCGGACGAGTAGTCCACGTCGGCGTCCGTAGTTTTGGACAGGTCGAGCATCTCAGAACTGATGTCTTCGGTGTGGCTCTCGTCCAGGTCGTCGGCACTATCGTCGCCCCCGTCATTGCTGAGACGTGACCCTACGGCCACCGTGACACTGGTGATCTGGAACGAACTGGTCTTCTTCCTCGGCGGTGGTGCTCCGCCTCCTAGCCTTTCGTGAGGCGACGGCGTCTCATCTACGACGCGCGGACCGCATTTCTCAGTGGCTGCTGCCATCTTGTCATTGCCCCTCTCACGAACTTTGTCGGCCATGTTAGATCGACGAGCAAGCGAGTGCGGGGCCGCTTCCACCTCGCGGAGGGCGATGGACTCAACAACTTCTTCACCTGCTGCTGCTACTACTTCCCACACCGACGACGCGAGGAGGCTTAGCACGATTACTCACTTCCATCTCGTTTTCGAACCATACTGCCGCAGCTGGCTTGACGGGGGTCGACGACGACCACGACGCAACCGTACAAACGACGACAAACCAATCACCTAATCAGCACGCAGATTGAGCCACTTACTGCAACAACGGTGAAATGTACTCCTCGTCGTCCTAAGAACACGATCCACACGCGTGTTTTCTTCGTCTACGGCTTTGGCTCGGCGGTAGAGAGGCAGCGGCGCAACAAAATGGCTGCCAGGCGCCAGCAGCGAGGAACGATGGGATGCAAAGCCCCCGACGAAACAAGAAGCGAGCGAGCGAGCGAGCGAGTAGAAAAATAATAGCAAAAAAAAAACCCAGGGGGTTCGGATTTCTCTCACGCCGCGCCGCTTGAGCAAGAGGAAGGAAAATTCCGCTTCAATAACGTCATTTGGCGCCAATTTCAAACATTAAAATATCTTCGTAATTCATCCCTCTTCTCGGTAACTTTCATTTTTGTTGACTTCATCGGCAACAAAAGTACATTATAGTGGAACTCGTCGTTTCCACAAATTATAAACTTCCTAAGCTGAAAAGTTTTCCGGACAGACAAGGTCATCTCATCGATCTTATCCTTTATGAGCACTAATAAAATAAACTTTTTTTAATAAAAAGTGTATTAAATGTATATAATGTAGTTTTAAATTTTCAATTGATTCAGTTATACTTCATCATCAATATTTAAAAAAAAGTAGTAGTATTTACCGTTACCTTGAACGTTATCAGATAACAATAAGTTAGTACCGTAGAAACTATTACGAAAAATTTTCGCCAAAATCGTGCGTTTTTCACGATTGATAAATCATCCACCAGAAAAGTGACGTGTACGTACATAAATGGAAAATTAGTTGGTCAATTCGTTTGTTGAATTATTCTTATTGTAAACGATATTTGTATTGTATAATAAAGGTTTTAAAATAATCTGAATTTTTATTTTTAATATAAAACTTGTTTTTCAATATCTCTAGCAGCGAGTTTGAGTTGGAGGATTAGCCATCTCTTCCCACGCTATTTTTCCCTCAAGTATTCAAAGAATCTGTGAAATGCACTCTTATCTTGCTGATAAATATATATATACACGGGCAAGCGAATTGTTTTGCACTTTTAGTCTCATGACTTACACTCACAAAAATGAAAAACACTTGATATATTTCGTATTTGAAAATAGTCCTTTTCATAAATTTAAAAGACCAAAATAGAGATAAAACTGGATAAATAAGTATTCGATAAACGATAAGGCATTGTTGGTTTTGACATAAAAGGTTTGTTATTTTCAAAGGTGCTGATACCTTATCATGAGTTGCAACTTTTTGTGATTATCAGTCGCAGTCGTCTAATACCGGTACCCTATTCCCCAGATTGCTATTATTATTTTCATGTATTTATGCTGACACTGTGTTGATTCTAAAACATTTTTATCAAGTGAGTGAGTGTGCAATTTTGTTGAAACCATGAATTGTCACTATGCCTTGGTTACACTTTTGGGCATGATCATCGGCTATGTCAGGTAACTAGTTACCACAAAAATCAGAAAATCATGTTGAATTAACACAAGAGAACAAGCTACTTACCGTTTGGCTATTTGTATTCAGTGCGAGACACGAATGTCGCTGTTCTGTCATGATCACCAGCGACGATGGTGCTTTCGTTGCTTTCGAAACAGAGGATCTCTACTTCGATCATGACTGCAACGAACTTGAAGCTTGCAAAGACAAATGCTCAGAAGTAGTAAGACAAAAATCAATCAATCAATCAATCACTACCTCCATCCAACTAATCATCACTTTTTATTTTGATTTTTTGTTGTACGTATGTATGTAACAGATAGCCAATGAAACCAACGGTGGTGATCTGTTATCTCATCCAGAAAGTCTAGATGGGTGGTCTGTGGGTGATTTTGGGTGTTCCATCCTCGGTGAAGATACAGCCAATGCTACAGGGAATGTAGCAGCCAGTCTTTGCGGTGGTACGTGGGAAATGACCAACTTCAAATTCTTAGACACTTTTTGCTGTCGCAATGGCAAACTCTGTGTGGACAAGTTGACTGTTGAATCTTCCATCCGAATCCATAGACCAGGTTCCACAATCTGGGCTGACATAAAAGGATTTAAAAGAAATCCTTGATGATTACCTATCTACTATTAATGATGATATAAATTTAAATGAAAATAATTTTTAACACGTGTATTCTTATTGTAGCAGTCTACCATTTTAGTAAAAAATATAATAATTTCAATAACTACTTGATCGATTTTGAATATTTTTATAATTGAATCACCTCAATGATGCGATTCATTTTTTATTATTTTAAAAGTACCAATTGGACACGTTGAGACTTGTCAAACCCTTGTGGCTTGACGGCTAGAGTTTTCTTAAATGTTATTTTTCACTTGTACCTTGTAGGTTTTGTTAAGGCAAAATCATTGAACCAAGTGGGGTCTGCAATCCTATATGCCACATAAGCCTACTAAAATCCTAGTAAGTATTCTGTCGTCGTCAAGGAACATCTGATAGTGAGTGATAAGCTTGAAATCCAGAGCCTAGAGCAGAGCTAGACAGTTGACTATCCTGTCTGTCTGTCTGTCATGGATTTGAAAGAAGGGAAGATATTGGATGGAGGGCTTTCAACTGAATTAGCTCGCCATGGATTCCAGTGTGATGTACTGCACTGCTTACATACAAAGTACTGTGTTAACAATGATTTGTTTCTGTTTGCTATTCCTACTGATAAAACTATGATGATAGAATGATCCACTGTGGAGTGCCCGTTGGATTGCTGCTAACCCGCAAGCACTTCAAATTGCACACACAAGGTATGATCACAGATGAGCACATAATTGAGAAACAATTCTTTCGAAAAAGTGTGATAGTATTCTGCATACTTTTCTTCCAAAAACACTACAAGTTTATATAAACAAAAAGAATACCGTAACCCAGAAAGATAAGAATTTAAATGTTCCGAGTCAACACAAGATTTTATTTAACGCCGATTAATTAATCTTATGTTGTGCTGATCGAAAAATTAATAACACTTCAGAGTAAACACATTAATAGTTAATCGTTATTGCAATTTGAACGATTTCGTTGGACCCTATGCTATGGTTAATTTTGCACCACCCACACATTTTCTGGACTACCTTTACCGATGACTGAACTACTACCGTCCGTACATTCACTTTAGTTTCTTAGAAAATGGGGCCGACGTGATTTCAACGTCAAGCTATCAAGCCAGCATTCAAGGGTTTTTCGAACATTTAGGTGTTAGCATTTCCAGAGCTCAAGAACTTATCAAGAATACTGCCTTTGTGGCACAAGAATGCCGGGATTCCTTTTGGGAAGCGTATTGTGAAAAAATTTCAAACAGTGGAATGCAGATTGATGGCAAGTAGACATCATTCTACCTTTACATCCACCAACGATAAAAAAATTTAACAAATAGTATTTCATCATCACAATTCATATCTTGAAATGACACTTAACATCAATGGATAATGCACAAACCGTAGTAACTTTTCCATCATGGAACCGTTGTCAACAGTAATTGAGTTTAAATGTCTCTCCTGCGTGTAGATGTTCGAGAAAAACCACTGGTTGCAGGATCCATTGGACCCTACGGATCTGCCCTTCACGATGGCTCCGAGTACACAGGAGGCTATGTAACATCTCTGTCGATAGAGGTAGAGAGAGACAAACCATTGGAATAAATTACAGGCTATTTCACAAGTAAAGTCATGAGCCATACCAAAGAGTCATAAAGTTGTCTTTCGATCGTTGGGGTGGAAAATTGAAATGCATTCTATGAATGTACAAACCGTTTTCACACTGTCTCGTGGTACAATAATATGCAAATTACCTACTACACAGGAATTGATGGATTGGCATCGTCCCCGAATGTCTTGCTTGGTGGAAGCTGGTGTTGACCTTATAGCCTACGAGACTATACCCGCTGCGAAGGAAGCGAGAGCACTGATAAGACTTCTCAAGGAATATCCAAACACCAAAGCTTGGATAAGTTTCTCATGTTTGGTAATGCACAACAACTAGATAGTTTCATTCGAACTAGCCATGGCATATGGACTGTACTATATATACTATCAAGTTTTTTGGCCGACTTTTAGGATCCAGAAAAACTAAGTAATGGGGATGGTTTGGCTTCATCCGCCAGCCTGTGCATCCAAGAAGCCAATCTCGGCCAGTTAGTAGGAGTGGGAGTCAATTGCGTTTCACCGGACACCGTTCACACGTCGATTGCTTTGTTAGCCAGCATAGTGCCACCGCTCAATGTCATCGTTTATCCCAATAGTGGTGAAAAGTGGGCAGCTGGAACAGGGTGAGTGAAAGCAACTTCGCAATTTTTAATACGGCACATCGTACAATATTGAAAATAATAGGTGGGTCTCCAAGGAATCTCCACATCCGTTACATTCCCACGTACCCTTATGGTTGAGCAGTGGTGCCAATTGGATCGGTGGGTGTTGTCGAGTGACGGCCGATGAAATTTGCAAAATCAGAGACACCGTTAGGAACTTTCAAAGTAAACAGAAAGCCAGACTGTCACCACGATCGCACCTACTTTAAGGGCAATAGTAATTACACTCAACTAGTATTACAAATTTATTGAATTTAATGTTTATATTAATCAATTGCACTGTCATTGTAATGTTGATCAAGTTATAACGTTCATAATAAAATCAAGAGTTCACACCATTTTTTTCTTTACAAAAGATTTGTATGTGAATTTAAAAAAAAAAAAAAAAATTGACATGAATCAATTATCAACTGACTTTCATCATTTCAAGAAAGTGAATTCATTAAACAATTGGGTTGGAAATGAAAACACATAAACTACTCTTGAAATGCAAATCACTGAAACACTTGAACAATTAAAACACCATAAAAAAAATAGTCACGACAATGTGGTAAAAAAAAAAAAGCTATGATTACATTCTTTTTAAATTGACAAAAAATACGTTTTTCATGATTCATTTTATGGATGGAAAATTTATATTAAAATTCCTAACACTACTACCTAAGGCATTTGTAGAAACTTATTTTATTCTACACTCCAAAATAGGAGCACCCTATTGGATGCAAGTTGGGGCAGGATGGTTTCAATGTCATTCTTCAGCTGCAGAAAATCAATTATAACAACAACAACAAAAATATTACCACGTGGGTGACCTTTTGAAAATTGAAACAGGTGATGTAGTTGTTCTCATTTACTCTTCCCAATTAATGTCATCCCGACCCATGAGCAGATGTTGACGAATAATCTCCTTCAAATGTTGTCGTGCGCCACGCTCATCTTCCAAATTCTTTGCAAGAAGCACAGTTTCCTAGGAAACAAATTGGATGTTCTTTTTTAATTTAAAAAAATGAAACAATCGAATAATTTTCGGTACATAGGCCTGCCTACTTGTTTAAGTTCTTTCACCGAATCTTTCAATGCATACACTGTATCCACCAGACTTCTGTAAAAAATAAATAAGTTAATTAACATTGATCATTCTATCAATAAAAAAACAGCTGACATCCCCAACACGTCTAACACCCCTGCATGTGTAAGAACAATAAAATTTCGTTTGCGTTAATATATTAATCAATGCTGTACTACTTCACACACCATCGAGCAATAGTATATAACTCCATATACCATGGTATATAGTTATAGACAAGTAATTTAACACTATGTCACGTTCCTGTGTTAAAATTTAGTTTAGTTTTATGTTCACCAAATAATAAATTCACTAAGTTGAGCACACTTCCAATAGAACTCCTCTTCAAAACAAACTGTTTTTGGGAAACTCGTCAAGTGTTCAGAAAACGTGTCACAAGGTGCTTGTAGGTTACACAAAATACACCAATTAAACTCTCGCGTCATAAGAAGTGCATAACAAGTAGCGACACTAACTTTTCTTCGATTCCACTTTCGGATGCATCTTCTATGATTTTTTCTTCTTCCGCAATAAGTATTTGAGGACAATCCAATAATTCTAAATATATCAAAGTCGTACAATGGATTAAATTTCATGCCTCGGGGAAACAACAAGCTACTTTAATGGGCACCATTTTTTATAAATTCAATTACACATAGTGGAAGGTACAGCGTGTTAATATTGAAAATAGTTTCACGGACAAATGGTACGAAAAAGTAACGACAAAATTCTCAAATGGCATGTACTTAGAAGCTCCGTTTAGGTCATAGCATTTATTTGTAAAAATATTATGAAAATGTAGTTTGGTATATCGGGTGAATAGCATTTAAACTAAATAGCATGCATATTCACTTACAATAAATGAAAACTTCCATGAACTCTACAATAACTTAGTAGGACTATTAAGGCATGCATAAAACCAAAAATAAAATATCACAAAAAACAAAAGCAAAATGCATTTTTAATTATTAATAAACCATCATGCAGTTAAATGAGGGGCAGTGTGGTGAAGGTTATGATTTTTTGCACCTGTAGGCTGAAAGAAACAAAAAGCAGCAAATAATGATACTCTGTAATAATAATGATGATGATGATGAGCATACAAAAGATCAAAAACAAAACACATAATAAAAGTGAAACAAAAGTAACTGAAAACAGCTCTTACGATAATGGAACTGTAAACCAAAACCAGTGAAAGCGGAACTCGTGTCATGAAAAAGGTGCACCTTTTTAAAGGTCAAGTTATAGGAGCAGCAAGAAAACTCTTCTGTATGGACGTTTTATCGTGTTTGGCAATAACATACCCTATATAGCAAAAGCGTTCATTTCAAAGCATTTCCATCATTATTATTATTATTATTTTCTTTGACAACACTACTGAACTTTTTTTAATATAAATGCTCAAGTTCAGTACGTCCTATCCAACTGGGAAGAGAAAACAAAAGAGACAAACAGTCATGATACATGTGATAGATTAGTCATGTCAACACTGTGAAAAAAATAAACACGGCGGCACACTCAATTGACACGAATAACATTTTGCATTTGACATTCTCAATTTACTTGATTCGTGTCAACAACAGTTCTATAGTCATCATGGCAAAACAACTAATACAATGAGAAACATTGGTGAATACCATCATTGAATTTCATGAACTAGGAGACTCAATCTTGTATATAACAATACCTAGAACATGTTACAACAGCTCTACATCTTTTCCTAACAATATTTCATTTCAACAAACAACTTCATCCAACAAAATCATACCAACAGTTCAATTGAATGGCATGGATGAAAGAGAAAAATTCTTTCCACTAAAAACATTATATATATAGTACAGTAGTACTAACTAGATGCCTCGTCTCGTTTAACAATGGCTAGTAGTACTATTAAATACATCCTTTAAACAGCATCAATGTACATCATCAAATCAGAATAGCCTGATCTTTTTTTTTTACATGAGAAATATCAAAATTTTAAATTAAAAAACAGACATCTTTCGATCCATCCAACCCAAGACTTCACAAAGTTTTCTTGAGCGCTAGCATCGCCAGGCTTCCGCAGCACCAAGAGCCAGCACGTGATTTTTTCCTCCGGTGATGAAGATGATGGTGATGATTAGCATCGACTCGCATCAAGTCCTCATCCACACTGCCCCGCAACTGCATCAGATGGCGTATGTCCACTATCAAGCAAGCGGCACAACCCATCAGTGATGACGACAATTAATAATCTAGTAGCGGTTTGGAAACCCATCCATGTAGCTAAGTAGAGCTTAATGCTCACCGTATCAAGGCTACTCAATTTAGTGAAACGGAAATGGCCCAAACTAAAGTTAGTATAGAGGTCATAGGAAAGTCACTACTAGCGATTCAATTTTATATTTACTAATCTAAATATTAAATAACAGAATTATAGTGTAAAACCAATCTTCTGAATTAGGCATATACCATACTGATTAATAAACTATGGAAAGAACAACTTAACCTGGTGCCAAAAAAATTGAAATTGAAAACTGAACAAATTTTGTAATGAAATCTAAACTTTTCGAGTACTTCATTAGTGTTTTGACCTGCCAATGATGAAAATCTAAGATATGAAGATTGGTGCAAGTCTTTGAACCAACTAGTCTATATGTAGTAACCCTTTCCTTCATTTTAAAACTACAGTATTCTTTTATCTTCATAAAAAAAAGAAGCAATTTTGCTTCAAAATGCTGGATCAACCAGGATCAAATCAACATTCACTCCCCATTTGTGTGACTTTTCATTTGTATGAATTAAAATATAAAATGCTGATCCTTGAATTCGATTCGTGCGAGGTTTGCAAGAGCCTCGTTCAATCGGGGACTGAATGTAAATTTAAACAGCAATATAAAAAAGGTTTAAACATCATCCTACCTGAATTGACGGTGTATCTTGTTTTTGCGCTTGTGCAATAGGCTTCAATGACACTCAAAATTTGAGCATCCGAGTTTGGAGATGTTTCATCTGCAAAGAGAAACAAATGGAATTATTACAACCTTGAGCTTGCCAAAAAGCTTTGAATTTGCAACCATTTTGAATTGCAGCAGCTTTCCTTTTTTCCGTCGAAGGGAGTGATCATCTTTGAGTCCGAGAGCGAGGCATGGTCGCAGAGGAGGAGAAGGACGTAAGCAAGACATCGTCCACACTTTGTTGGGAGGAACAAATGGCTCTTTGACCATGCTGATGTTCTGATGCGTCGGTTCCGAACTGCCGACGATGAGAGAACTCGAATGCAACGATGACGCACGCATGACTGGCTTGCCCAATCCAGACACACTATGAACTTCTGAATTGGGTTGCAGAAGATCCAACCATTTTTCCTGATCATCTTTCGTTGTGCACACAACAACTATACGTTCAATCATCGAACCTAAACAAACAAGACATTTTCTAGCTTGATTTCCTTAACACACTTAAAACAAGAAAACCCTACTGACCTGTGATTTCAAATGCGTTCTGGTAAGTGTCATTATCATCGAGCTTCTTGACTGCAATCCCAGACAATGGCAATTTTCCCTGGCAATAAAATTCCCATAAAAAGACTGAATTTCCCGACAAACACTTGTAATACGATTTCTTACCTCATACAAAAATGCACTCATACGTTGATTAACCGACAACATGATTAGTGTCTGAGAAAACAGAACCAAGTACCGGTCTTTCCGCTCTTTAGCTTCAGTGCACACAACTACTGATGTCATGGCAATGATTTCGCCCAATGTATTGATTGCCTTCAAATGTCATTTTATAAATACACTGCTGCACAAAAATATGAAATAAAAGCAATATTTCACCTCGCCTTCCCAGCCATGAATTGTTCCCGTCATCACTTCGAGTTCCATTTCACGCTGCCTACGGATGGCTAAGCAAGATGCCTGAAGATGAAGTAGTTAAATTTAGAAAATAAACAAAAAACCAGTAAAAAGTGAACAATGTTGCAAGGGGTAACAATAAAATCAACTAGCTGGACAACGTACGTACAGCTATATCGCGATAAACGTGAATTGCTCTTTGCGTGTCACCCCTATCAGCATGACTTTCCTGCTTGGACAAGACAAAGAGTAGAAAAGTCAATTAGCACTAGTGGACAATGTTTGTAGAAAGATACGAAGTGGACAATTACCTCCATGTGTCGTTCCAATTCCTGTAGAAGACTCGTATATTTTTCTAAGCGACGAAATGGCTTGCTAAGCCCTGTGGTCAATACCATGATACCAGGTGCAGGTGCACCGTGACTTTCCATGTAGCTGCCCAACTCATCTCTACAATGGTTGTCGCATTATCTAATATTACAATAACATTCTCTAATATAACTACCGACTGGACTTTTCTACCTGAACTTTTCTAAGATGGTCACAGCTTTCGGGTGATTCGCACAATAAATAAGATGCAACGATTTCAGTTGCGGTGCTAATTGAATGAAGAGCCCGCCAAGGCGTTGCTGCTTCGATGGAAGTCTACAAAAGTTTCCCACAGGTTCAGTTTTATTCAACATTTTATTGCCCTTTGATCATTGCAAAAGCAAAAACTCACTCCGAACTTTCCTCCAGCATGGTCAACAATTGCTTATGACAGTCCACTACTTCTTCCAAGTTTCCTACCAAACAATTGTAGTCACTGCTTGTGAAGCTGGAAAAAAATAATATAATCATACATAATATAAAATAAGAAAATTCAATGTAGAATAAGAGTTCCTCCAATTCAAAAGAAAGAGAAACCAACATCTCAGAATGTCGCAAAGGATGTAAATACACTTGGAGTAAATTCTGAAGATCAGCGACATGAGTTGTTTCCGTTTCGATCATGTCTTTTATCACCTGAGAATTACAGAAACACAATAGGTCGTTTTTAATGAAAAGAGTGAATTGGGTTCATGCATTTCAAAATTCACAAATTCACTGAATAATGGGGCTTACCAAATTCCGATTGGCGCGAACATTTTCTTGCCGGTTGCCCAAATAATCATTCAATTTTGATCCCCTTCTCGAGCTCACTTCTGCGATTACAAATTAATTAATTAATTTGACAGTTGGCTGAGTTTGTTGGTTTGTGTACAGATGGTGAATGACATACCAGGTTTATATTCTTTAACATAATTGCTTGGGAACCATCCAGTTACTTCGTCCAGCGTTCCTTCCCACCATCCTCCATCGACAACTTGAGTGACGGTGATAACATCACCCTTTGTAAAATTGAGCTATTGAACGACAAAAAAAAAAAAAAAATAAAAACTTGTCATCACTCATCAGTTAACTAACCGTAGAATTCCTGTGTAATAAATCAATTTGTTCTACTAGTAGTTAATAGCCGCAACTGTCATTATAACTGGTTTTTTACTCACCTCGTCGTTGTTTTTTCCCTTGAACGAATATATAGCTTTGACAGTGGAGGGAGGTCGTTCGTTCGCCATACCATTACATTACAACTGTCATCAAGAGACCCTTATTATCAATCACCAACCTTCTAAAATAGTACTGTAGTGAGAGTGTGGTGCTCTTGGGTTTCTTCTTCCAATTGACACCCATCGCTAAAAAACTAAAATCAAAGAGACGCGGTGGAACGAAAAGTCCCTAAAATATTTGAGCATGATGATTCTTCCTACAGCTGGACACTCGGAAGAAATCAGCACCCAACCCAAAACACAGGTTACATTGAGGATTCTGAAGGAGTGACAAATGCTTGCTTAAACGCTGCACCAAGTGCACCAGTAACAAAACCAACTTTGCCGCTGTTAGCTCGAAAACCTACCAAAGACAGTCGATAGCTCTCGTAACTTACATAGTTCATATACACGTTATCGACTATTTTTGCGCCAACAGCGGGGGGGGGGGGTACAAAGTGAACGCGGCTTAGCCTGTGATAGTTTATCGAAACACGGATTGGATACTCTAGTTCACACCTCATGCAGTTTTGTTGGACGAATTTATTAACGAAACGCGCGAGAAGAGTACATTACAATTTGAGTCGTCATTTAGTTACATTCTACTTAAGCGGTTTACCATATTTGTAGTAAATCCAACTTAATAGAATGGCAGCTCCTATAGAGGCTCTCCAAAAACTAGAAGCCATCGAAAAAGATATCACCAATGTATTACAAAGCGCCGGTCAGTAACCACCACCATGTCCGATTTGGATGAAAATGTATTTTATATCGAAAATAAGAAGCTTAACTATCTAACAATATAATAAGCTGTGTCTGTCACACTCGCAAAAGCCTGCTAAGCTGAGTGCTAACCTTCTCTCCTTTCATACTTTCTTTTATAAAGAAATCCGTATATATGTACCATTTTCATGTACCGTTTCAGAGGTGGTTCCTCCACCCTAAATGTCGAGTTTCTAATTCAACTATTATTAAATAATCAATTTCATCATTGCCAATGAATCTTTATTACTTTTACGCATTTGTGTATTTAATTAGGATTCGATTACCACCCGTGCTTCTGCACGGGTTAACTTCTAGTATGGTTTATAATGTCAAAATCCGAGGAGTTAGCTATAGCGTATAACCTCCACTACCGAGTTCTTTTTCTCACAACTTTGGTGTGAACAATTTCAGCTATAAAGGCTTATTCTATCTTAACCTAGGTCAAGCCGTCCAGGAACTTAGCAAGGATAAACCAAGTATGAAGCAAGTGGAAGGCCACACACTCAATTTTCTCAAGACGCTAGAAGGGGTAGAAAACGGATTATCCAAGCAAATTAACTACTTAACTCAAGTGTCTACAGGTACCATCTATACGACACTGTTACTTGATCCTGTACAGTGCCTTATTTTTATGTCATGCAAGTGATTTTTCAGTTTTGATTTATTATAATCGATGTAATCCACAAGTCCCATCTTCAATGGGCAGGGCTAGTATTCAGCTGCGAATTGGCACATTGGTTATCTTGGGCACGAGATAATCATAATAAACAAAAAAGCAACACACCTACCTTCATAAGTAACATTTTTCCCTGTAGTTGTTTGCTTGCTTGTTTTTATCATGGATACAAAACTTACCAAAATAGCTTAGCACGAACCTAAGCTTTTGTTTTTTGCTTCTTAGGTCAGCCTCACGAAGGTTCGAGTTATGCTGCACAAAAGGTTCTGCAAATGGCATGGCATCGTTTGGAACACGCTCGGAGCAAAGTCAGTGAACTCGACAGAGTGAAAAATCAACACACACAAGGTTTAATTCGACAACAACCAGTCAGACAGACCATGACCAACACTTAAGGATGTCCACAAACATTGTTCAACATGATTTTAATACTTGTTATAATTCTACGGATGACCAATTCCAAAAAAGGCATTCTTATAAATGTATTGTACACATTGGAGGATAACGTTCCGTTCGTGCCGAATTTCTCGTGCTAAAAGCTGCATGGAAATGTTTGTCAAAATCGTGAAACACATTTTGTACTCTTGAACATTTTAAAATGAAATAAATAAATAAATAAAAACCTTTTGAAGAAGAGATAGCTGATGTTTTCTGTAGGGTACAGTTGTGTGGGGACGACTGTGCCGCTGGAACTTTGGGTTAAACTTTGGCCACGGTGCTGGTGGTGTTGGTTGTTCAGTTTTACCGCTTTCTTTTTGCTCTATAAACAGGCGAGGGTAGGTAGGCTTCATTAGAAATCTGCCACCTTACAAAGACGAGTAACTTTTTGTAACAACAGACTTGCCTGTTGTGATTTCATGATCCGTTTCCGCTTCAGAAGCATAAGTGTCCATCAAAAGACCCAGACCGCCACCCAATACACTGGGTTGAGCTTCTGTTTTCATTGTTTTCATTTCAACAGGAGGTGCATCAGAATCTGCAATGTCAATGTTCAAAATTTTTTAGCATACATCACCAATCAACGAATGAAGAACGCATGCAATAACTAAACACGGCAACCCACAGTTTGCTAAACAAAACAAAAATTCACAACAAAAAAAATACACCTGAACTTCTTTAATCCAAACGGATCATTTCATGAATAAATAAATAAGAAAAACAAGTCCGATCCAAATGAAGCCGAGGTTAAGAAAGAGCATACCGCAACCTAAGCATTTACTGGTCACAAACAAGCACTTGAAAGAAGGTGTGACTTAAATTATAGTAACTAGACCCTGTGGTGAAAGGGACTACCCAAAGTGGACAGATTAAAGATATTCAGGTGTACTAAGTAATACATAATTCCTACCTTTAAAGACAGCACGCTCCTTCTAGAGCTCTGCTTTGAATTAATACAGAGCTTATTAATATCATTATTGGCATTGAATATATATATTTTTAGAATCGCTACCAGAGCTATTTGTAGGCCTGTTGAGAGAGTTCTCTATTCATGTGAAGCAATGTTTTATGTACTACTGTTTAAATACCGTAAAACGCAAATGGGTTGACCATTTATTGATTCAAATCCTGTTACAGTGGTTATACTAGTTTGGCAATAGAAACGGTTAATAGCATTACATCTTGTAAAGGCAAGAATTATTGTGCAAAAGCGTAGGAAGGCCCTACTAGTTGATTATCAGAAGTGAAGAAAGCCTATGGGGGAACCCCTAGGTTAAGTAGATATGTTAATGTGTTCCTCGGTTAAACCGAGACCTTCGCTTGAGAATAAGGTTCTTCAACGACTCGAAAAGTGGATAAAAACTCACCAGTCCATTCTAAACAATTATTTTTCACCAGTAAAGAAGAAAAAGAGATTTTTCTTTGATAAGTATTTTTTCAAATACTGCTACCGACCACACACTCGAACAAGAACTACACGCTGAGTTTGCAGACCTTGTCACGTCAACTAGGCGCAACTAGTTACATATATAAAGCACAACGAGCAGCAACTACTCTACCTGTCACCTTGCACTTGCAAAGGAACACGCAATAAAAAAAGTGTAAAAATCAATCGTTACAACATCTATTATGCCAGGTACATGATGAATGTTTCAACACAATGGCAAGTTAGGTTTTTAAACCGGAACTAAGTTATCAGGTTTGTTCCGGACCGAAAAAGACACCTCAAACGATGATAGTAAAATAAGTATACATTTTTTTTGTGTGTGATGGGCTTGTATAAAAAAGGGTACAAATCTGAGCTGGGCTCAACTGAAACCAAGGTACTGTTGTTGTTTTCATTGTAAAATCAATTCCAAAACTGTCATTGGCCCCTGCACAGTGGTATAAAATCAATGAGGTAGGTCGTAACTGATGGAGATGCAAATCGCACTGTGTGCGCTTATCAGCTACGTACTGTTCAATGTAAACGTGTAAAAAATTACTCTTCTATAGACTAAACATTGTTGTCTACCATATTGGGTCAAAGTCTGGAACCCACCATGATCGAGGCAGGAACCATTTTGCGTAGATTGTGTAGCAACTCAGAAAATGGAGACAAAAATCAAAAGTAAACTTGTTCCCAAAGGCAATTATCCAGAAATCAGCCCCCCCCCTCCAAGATGGATGACTTTTGCCAAGGTGGTGGCAAGGTTATTTCTATACCTTGGGTATACATACAAATAAGATTGGTGGATAAGAAACTGATTTCCGAACAACAACAACGCACTGGGCAAACACTGGTTTTAAAATTATTGCACTGTACCTAGTACCAAAAAATGGCCATGATAACAACAATCCTGTTTATAGTATACAAAACTTATACTCCTCCCTAAGCTTCTATGGCACTTGAGCAAAAAAAATTCGCAAATGTAAAAAATGGCAAAAATTGTATAAATATCCTTTCACTACAGAGTAAACAATAGAACAGAACACCCAAGCTGAACTTGCATGTCTATTTTCTTATAATTACATGTCTATTTTACCTTCTGCAGCAGAGTCTGCAAGTACGTAAGACAAAGGATCGGCCTTTGGATCCCGAGGCACCGCATCGGCCTTGGTGGAAATGATGGGTGCAGTCTCGAAAGTTTGGACGCCATTCGATGGCTCAATTTCTTCTACATCCATTTGACCAAGGCCTTTAAATTTTTTCAGTCCAAACTTCACATCGTTATTGATCACTTTTCGAATGATGAAGGGTCGGCCTCTGGCACCTCGTCTCCAACCGTGTTGCATTGCCATCCTTTGATGAAACGGAGGAAGAGGTGGCATCGGTACACCCCCAAAACCCATTGGAAATAGATGTTGCCTGTCCCGACGCATGAATCGTCCGCCACCACCACCACGCATACGGTTACCACCTCGTCCATGATGACGCATGCGACGACCACCTCGGTGGCTAGTGCTACCAAAAAGTGAAAATAAAAATTTACACTCAGTTATGTTTGTTTTCACAACACTGCTTAGAAGAAAATGAAGCTGAACTGAATGCATAGGTTCTCGTGAAACATAGGAACAATCCTGTCTATTTAGTATGCCTTAAATTTCACCTTTAAAGAATGGTTAACCACTCAAATGTTACCTGTCGGGTCCTTTCTTTGAGCATGTTGCATTTATGTTTTCAGTTTTATCCTGCTGTTTCTCTGCTGTTCGTTGAACTGTGGGAAAGTTTCTGCAAAATAATAATAATAATAAATTAAAGTTCAAACACAAGACCATGGATGAGGAGGAAATGCCGCTACACCAAGTCTACTTACTTCTTTCTTTCTTCTCGCCACTTTGCAATTGTTTTGGGGTCTGAAAGATTCATTATTTGCATGGCGTAACCCGAGTCATGTTGCTTTGAAAAATGAACGATACAAGTACAATTTACTATTTTATAATGTTGGTGTTATTATAAAAAAAATAATAGACAAGCCAAAATCTTACCATTTTAATGTGGAGTTCTACAATTTTAAAGTGAGCTTCAAAAGTGCATCCATCACGGTCACACTGATAAAATAACAAACAAAAGGAATGCTATCACTAATCTATCTACACAAATTAACAGGTCACGATGAGTGTAACAAATATTCCCACTTTTTGATGTTGACCAAGATGTTCGTCCATTTCATCCTTAGTTTCAAAACCTCTATCACAAGTGTCACAATAAAAATTCACTTCCTTTCTCACCTATTGAAAATGAAAGCCAAATTAGTTTCAGTAAGGTACAAATCACTTAAGCTAACTTGCTAAATTTAGTCATTTGGGAGAACATGCATGGAACTGTGAGGAGAGGCAGAAATGGTAATGTCCTACCCCTCCCTTTTTGCCTTCAAAATTCATCTTAGCTTCTCGAAGCAGAGCAGTTACTTTGTTTCGCTGTTCTCGGAAGACTTCCCATTCGGAAGACTTCTTTGATTTGCGAGCTTTCTGGTGCATTTTATGCTTCTTTAAGATCTCATTTTGTAGGATTTCGTCAATCCATGGTTTGTTAAACTTAACCTCCTTTCAAAAAATGACCCAGAGTCAATGTCAAATCAAACTCAAGAGCCGGCATTAACAAAAACTCGGACTAGATAACTGACACATTCAAATATTACTTAAAACTACGTAATCATGCATGATGATGATAAGAAAAAAAAATGCTTATTTCTTAAATTAAATTTTACTTTCAAGCAAGACTTCATAAGTAGTTTCCACGTCCACATAGGGTTCCAGATCACTACACGTTTAATCAAAGAATATTTACAATCATTTGACAATGATCTTAAGTGGCCAAAGTGCTCCGTACGTGTGATTTGAGTCACAGAACACTGTTCTACAAAACGTTGTTCAACAGCAATGAACATGATTCACACCAACACTAGGATGAAACCACCTATGAAGCCAGTAATAATTTTACACCAACTAATCTAGAATTCAGTAATTGACAAGCAAAGCATGTGCTAACTAACATACGTACATTTTTTTTGTTTTTGGCAGGCGACTGAGGTTTCTTGTTCTTCATCAACCTGTTGGGAGGCAGTCTGAAAGACGGGGCCAGTGGAAACCTGCCAAGCGGAAGCATGGGTGGACCAAATGGTGGAACACGAGCGAAAGGCGGTGGTGGTGGCCTGGGACCGTGGTTGCAAAATAACGGAGGACCACGAGGGGAGAACACATTTCCACGCCCATTGGCACCCAATACACCGGACGAAGCAAACGGTGGTGGAGGCAACCGCATTCTTGGTGGGGCTGGCAGCAATGACGGATGAGGAACAAACGGTGGCTTCATGTTGACTGGCACAAAATCTAATCGAACCACTACATTAAGCAACGGTGATAACAACAGGTGTCTTTAATTAATAAAATAGATCGAGCAGCGTCAAGGTCAACGATTGGGTGGGGACAACTCTATCTATGAAGAAACTGATGTTCAAATGTACATCACTTTTAATCGTTATGTTACCAAAGTTCAAAATTGGTTCCAAGGAATACATGACATGAGAAATGTCACCAGTTTTGGAACAATTTTCCCCAACATTCCAATACACGATTCAAGTGACAACTCTATAAAAGCGTTGGCAGAACTAACCTTCACACAGTGACAGAAACCTTTTTTCGACTAGCTCAAGTCAATCGATAAAAAAATGTCAAGTTTTCCCAGCCGAACGGAGCAAGTGGCACGTGGTTGAGCGTTCAATGGCCGCCAAAGGTCATTCACTCGACTAGCGTTTTTTTTAGTTCCTAAATTGGATACTGAGGTGAACATTTAGGCTCATTACGCAGTTCATTGACTAGTTGTTAACACTAATGAAATTGTTAAAATCGAGTGACTCAAGAATAGGTACCACAAACGTCATATTAAAGTAATAAACGCTTACCACCAACACGACGACGCCAACCTTCGACATGCAGCAGACCTTGGTTTCCAAAATGCTTGCGAAGCAACGCGCGCTGATTGGCTGAGCAGAGACAAAGCCGCATCATGCAGTGTTGCCAGGAATCTGCTCCTCCGGTAAAAGATGCGATGCAACGAATTGACACAGAAATAAACATGAAACAAAAAGTTTAAAAAACTAAAAAAAAAAAAAAAAAGTTTCTTAAATAGGATTTAGAAATAAAACGTCAAGATACAAAAAATTTAAAAACAAGACACAAAAAAAAAATTTTAAAAAACAAAAGTACAGTAAGCTTATTTCTATTTCAGAAATGCCGGAATTAAAAAGAATCCAATCTTTGACATTCGTTGTTTTAAGTTTAAACAATGGACCAACATGATTGTATGAACACAATCCATTTACTCAAATTCTACAAGCTTTATTTATAGCCATTCAAGATCTTGCAATAGTCCTGATGAACAGCAGCACTCGGACTGTTTCGTTCAACGGCCGAGTTGAATAGCAGCTCATTGTCTTTGTTTCGAACCACTTAAAATCATCATTTTACGAAGTTCATTGTAGAATGTAAACTTGAACCGAAAAGATTCACAAGCGTTTACAGAAGGTGTGCTGGAACCTGCATGTTGCCGGCCATCTTGGGTTGAGTAAAAAGTTTTCCGTAGCCACCACGACCACTGTCGTAATCCGTACGGTATTCATCCCGAACCTGAACAAAATTAAAAAAACAAGAAATCATCTAAACTGTAGTCATCAGGAAATGGGTCAATCTGCCCACCCCTTTACCTGTCCTCCACTTTTTCCACGACCATATTGCCTTCCTTCCTGGAATCCAGCATCCCAGTCCGTCCTTATAATCCTGTCATCGAGTCTCGTGCCATTAATGTATCTCATGGCGTTCTCTGAATCTCCTCTTGTATAATATCTTTCCGAGTTAAATGTCGCCAACAACAACAATAAGCAGTTCAATAGTTAGCAAGCAATTTAACATTAATAAACCAATTAATTTAGTAAGTAAGTAAATAAATAAATAAAACAAGCCAAAGGATACTCGACAAAACAAAAGCCGCAAGGTGTCTTTTTCACTTTATCTAAGCCCATGACGACTTTCTTCACATCACCACATTTGGAAAAGAGCTCATAGATTTGCTCTTCAGTTGTGTAGAAGGAAAGGTTTCCGATGTAGAGCGTACAACTCCCCCGTAACAGTCGTTCCAACTCTGCCCGACTTCCCTAGAAATTCATTAAATAGAAATTCAATATACACTTCATTATCAAAACTTGATTCACATAAACCTTCTGTCCATGTTTCCAAACTCGGCAAATTTCAGAAATGGCACTTCACAAATACAAACAACAATTGACACATGGACCTCTTTAATCAAGTTGTCGTCATCATCGTCGAGCTACAGTGAGGGGATTTACCACTGGAAAAGTTATGAAAAACTGCGACTAGAATATCACTAAATTTAATGCACTGCTCCTGTGTTGTGACCTACGTTATAAGATAATCATGTTATACGACATCGCTATAACCAATGTCTATAAAAGACAGTCAAAACCACAACAGTGAAACCCACGGTAATCTTCAAATCCGTAATATAAACAGCAGCGTTATATGCAGGGAGCAATAGCTATGCCTAGAAATTACCGGTAACTTGGTGACAGTCTAAATGTCACTGGACCTATCCCTCGAAAGTGTACATCGGAATGCTTTGAGACTTGCATTGCATCCCTAACTAGGAGTGAAAAGGTTCAAGCGTATTCTTTTTTGACTGGACTTTCAATTAAGGAACACTGCTTTCATATAAGTATAGAAACAAAACGTCGTCATACAGTTTCAGTTTTGCTAGGTTAACAAGTGACAACTTCAAATGACAACTCTTGAATTACACACCCACCCACTCACTCACTCACTCACTCACTCAGATGGAGATCACGACCTTAACTTTTAAACGACCCTTCGTTTAAAACCCAAACACCATGACAAGACTATGTTGATTAATTTCCACCTGCAATCACCTTAAAATGTTGATCTCTATAAGCACTAAGTTCCGTGCTTATTTTCTTCTTGGCAATCTCGTTGGCAGCACTTTCTTCCGACTCTCTTCGTCGTGACATGGTGGTTGCCGTGATAGCAAAGCAACGTACGACTAAACTACACCAATAAACAAGTCCGTCGACGATTAAACTAAACGTCAAATTGAACCACACACCATGAAACAATCAACAAAACAACTCTGTTCTTGGCTGCCTGCTCGTGCTCGGTGAAGACGAAGAAACCATTCCGCATTCGCCACATTCAAATAGCAGCACCACCACCTACCGGGTTTCTAATGCAACTAAATAAACTAACTTCACCGGGACCTTCATTAACTTCATTGAAGGTCTCTGATGAGTTACCTGAATGTTCGCCTTCCTGTACCTGGCTATGCCTGTACAGTAACGTTTTATTGCCATCATTTGATCTCATATGTGATTTGTTTATGATTTCACTTTTTTAATAATCAATACTTTTTTAAGAGGCGCATGTACTATTAACTATTTTGTGGTGCAAAATGCATGGTGCCTCTACTCTTTGCATGTATCTTGAACTTTGCACCTGAATGCACCTTTCACTTTTATTTGTCAAGTTCGATTGAAAACATTTTTATAAGGAATGAATGCTTGAAAATAAAGCGAATTGAAGTTCTGAATCGGATTAAAATTCGTTGGTATAATTTGGAATTAATTTCTAGCCATTGATGAAACTTGTACATTGAAATTTCCTGTTTAATGTCACCACCTTCTTATCTAATCGTGGGCGACTATGTTATTAATCAATCACCCAAGTACAGGAATAAAAATCGAATACACTCACTAGCTTTTTCTGTTGAACTACAAGTTGACGCTGCTCACGTACAACGTTCTTTTCCCACGTTGACAGATAAGCAAACTGAACTTTACTTAGGGGGATTGTTTTTTTATAGGCATTCATTATGGGTTAATGTAAAAAAGATTCATTAAACAAATTCAGCATCAGCATGAGATTGGATGTAGTTTACCGTTTCTTCGTTGCTTTACGTTTGGTGGCCGTTTTCACTTGCTTCCCTGGGTATATCCACCCGGATGAATTTTTCCAGTCGGCTGAAGTCATTGCAGGTGCGGCAAAAAATGATATTAACGAAAGGTCAAAACTTGGAGATTAACTAAACCACCCGCTTCTTTTGTAGGGGATGTCTTTCACGCTGATGTTCATCGACCATGGGAATTCAACCGCACCAATCCGATTCGGACCGTTGCCTTTTCCTATCTGACCTGTGGCGTGCCCTTTTTTTTCCTTCGCTATCTTTCTCAGTGGTTTGGCAAATTGTTCGAGGCGTCCTTTCTCACGTCGTACACGTTGCTCGTTGCGCCCCGACTCATGGTGACGCTTCTTTCGCTGCTGCTCGACGTTTTCATGTACAAGACGTGCAAGCTGTTTGGCAAGGATCCCTGGAAGCCTTTGCTCATCCTGGCAACGTCCTACATCACTCTCACCTACCACAGTAGACCTTTCTCAAACACGATCGAGTCGATCCTGTTTGCCGCTGTTTTGTACTACGTCTTGAAAGCACTTCACGACATCAACCGAACGTCGTCCAAGAAGCCCGGTTCTAGGGTCACCCAACGACCTGGCAATCTGTACTGCTACCAGATATCGTTTCTCATGATGGCAGGAATCTACAATCGGCCGACGTTTCTTATGTTTATCTTCGCACCGATCCTCTTCTGGGTTCAGTATGGCTTGCGGCCAGTGGGAGCCAACATGAACCAAATATTGAAGAGGATCATCACCTTGTCCACTGGCTCCTATTTCACCATGGTGATCATGACGCTCTGGGATTCGTTGTATTACGGCTACGTGACGTTGGAAGACCTGCTGGACGTTCAGTTACTCTTCCGCTACGATAAACTGGTGTGGACACCCATCAACTTTGTCAAATATAACATGCATCCATCCAATTTGTCCAAACATGGATTGCATCCGTTCTGGCTCCACGGACTGTTTCATCTCCCGCTTTTGTTTGTCAATTTGGGAGTGATGGGTGTGTTCGGTTATTGGAAAATGGTGTACAGCGCGATCAAGAAAGGCGTCGACCAAGTCAATCCCTTGGAAGCCTTGGTGCGCTGCAGCTTCATCGTCCCGCTCATTCTGCTGTCGGTGTTCCCCCACCAGGAACCCCGTTTCCTCACACCGTTGTTGTTTCCCCTCGTTTATCTGCACGGTGAATCGATTTGGAAAATCAAACGATCCTTTTCCTTGACCGTGTGGGTTAAGCTCAATATTTTCCTTTTCACTTTCTACGCTTACTTTCATCAAGGTGGTTTGATTCCCACTTTGAACCAAGCGACCAGGCTCGTTGCCGATATCAGCATGCACAGTCAGGTTCACTTGGTCTTTTTCCACACGTACATGCCACCGCAGCATTTGGTGACCGTTCCCGTGCCGCATGCGCACGTCACTTTTCATGACATGAAAGGTGCCGACGCAATTCATTTACGAGATCAACTGATGAAGATCAACTTTACCGAAAGTGCCGTGTTCCTCATCAGCCCCAACAGCCTCAACGAAGAATTTGAATCGCTGCACGATTACTTTCGTCTGTATCTCGTTCATCAAGAATGGCCTCACTTCAGTGCTGAAGATTTACCCCCCATCAGTCAGATTAATTCTTTGCCTGCTATTGAACAATACATTAAAGCTTTTTCACTCGATTTGTATAATGTCACCCTGCAGAGGGATGTTACCAACTTTTATTCTGGTGTCAAAGAGACGAGTTCTATTCCAGTAAACAATCATGAACACGAATTAAAATGACAAAATTTAACAAGGCCTCGTGGCGGTTGAAATGTGATCGCAGTGTACCTATGCTACTATAAATAAATAAATGTATATAATAATTTTTTCCTATTGACATCTTGTGCCCACATTCTTAATAGGGTTTATATCTTGTTGGTTCATAAAACCAAGGATTCTGCACCAGTTGCATCCCGGCGTATCGTACCTGATTTCACTTCTCTCGACAAGCGTTCGAAACAAGCGTGTTTGCATTCGTAAAGCCGTTTCAAGTCTTGCCACATTTTCATTTGCTGCTGCTTGTGCTGAAAGTTGTCCCGCACTTTCTTTTGATCCTCGCGCAGTTGCTTTCCCAGTCGTTCCTGCTCCTGGATTTTTTGCGTGTACATGTCACTGAGAAGGGAAACGGTGTAGGAAACAAAATACTATTGAAACAAGGAAGAAGTTGATTGTCTTCAAACCATTTAAAAGGTAAAACTACCGTGAGGATTTCTTCTTTTCGGCAGCATCTGGGGTGGTGTAGATTTTCATTTCGTCCACTGCTCGTTGAAGAAGAATGGACAGAATTTCTTTCTCGTTATTCAAGAAATGAAACTTTGTTTCTTGCACGATCAGTTCTTCTTGCGACTGCTTCACTTCCTGCGGATAATAAAAAATGATTGCCCCTGATACATTCATTGTTGTAAAACAATGTATCCTTATACAGGGTGATTCTCTCGCTCGATAGGAAACTCTGCAGAGTTATCGAAGAATGTTTGGATTTCCTAGTCAGAGAATCACCCTACATCACATGTACTTTGCACACACAGACCTGAAAATGTCGACACATGAATTTTAAATTCTGAACCAATACAAAAACATCTCGGCAATAATGTATAGAAATGCTATAATGTCGATTCCTACCTGTTGTAATTTGGCGAGCTGAGCTTCGAATCCCGCAACAGCCGAATCGTAGGTGCCCTTCTTTTCTTCGTATTCCACACTTAATGCAAAGCACTTCTCCCGCAGAGGCCTCAGTTCTTTGATGAGGGGAGCGAGGGCAGCTTTACGTTGCATCAGCATTGCATTCATCTGATTAACCATCACGGAGATCTCCTCCAGCTTTTGTCCTTTTTGTTCGTCATACACACTTTTCGTCACCGACACGTGTTCCAATTCTTCTTGAGCATCACGGTATCCACTTACTCCATGCATCTCTTCCATGTTTTGCTGTTTGAAAAGCCAACTTTAAATTCCCAGTCTCCTAAATACCTGCTGAGTAAAATTGAAACCAATGGCAGCAAATACTTGCCAGTGCAGAGGATGTTTGATCCAACCTCTGTTGCAAAATTTCTTCCGTTCGTGCCAGGACTCCGTTTTCAGCTTTAATTTCGGACAACTCTTGCCGTTTCTTTTTGTAGGTGTTACTTTTCCCTCTCAATTTATTGACGTAACGCTTCAACTAGAATTACAAAGTGTTATGAATCCTGTGTTCAGGAAAAGTCACACAATTGCCACCGAAATGGACACTTACATCTTCGCCTCTTAAAATTTCACCTCCGTTATCCAAGATGCTCAATTGCTCTTGCTTCTCTTTCAGTTCTTCTTCAAGTTGCGTGTATTCTTGTCTCACTTCGTTCATTTTTTCCGCAGCCACCTCTTTCTTTCGACCAATGATGGCAGCCTGGAATCATTGTGAAAAGTTGCATGGCAAATAAAAGTGCGTTGTGCACAGTGCATACATGCAAAAGTTGCATGTGTGTCACGTTGGAACGGAGTAAGCTCAACTTGCTCGTACCTGTTGCCGGAACATGACCAATTTATCATCGACTCCATCCGTAGCCAACTTTCTCTTCTCATTGATTTGATTTATGTCAGTCGTCAGCTGTTGGATCTTGTCATTTAAAGTGGCAATGGTTGAAGGACCAACGGACGTGTCCATTGCAACTTTCTGTAAGTTGTTTATTCTCTTGCGCTTGGTCAACAGCTCTTTGGGTATCTTTTGTTTCACAATGTACGTTTTCACTTGCACTTCTTCTTCCAAACGTTGAACCAAACCTGTTATTTTGGACATATTTTAGCACAAGCTATAAATTGGTGCTTAAAGCAAAAGCTAAACTGGCCTTCAGGCGTTGCTTGTAACACGGCTTGTTTTATATCCGTCAACTGCTGAGTGAGACTCGGTATTTTTTGCTCAGCATGAAGTATCTGTAATGTTTATTTTTTTTTTGTAACCTGAGAATGACATCTAATAAACCACATGTGAAACTATTTTTCATTTGGAACTCACAATATTTCTCTGATCTTGTTTTTGCTTGTACAATTTCTGTTCTTTCTCTCGCTCGACACGGAGGTTGCGTGTCATCGTCAAGATCACTTCTTTCTTCGGAATGGATTCTACCTACAAGCGATCTAGGTTAGAACCAGGTGAATTTTTCTCACCGAACAGAATGACAGATGTCGTCGTTTACCTTCCTTTTAAGTTTTTCAATTCGCTTCTGTAGCTGCTCCTTTTCTTCTTCCATGTTAGAAATATCTCGCCGAATTTCACTCGTCATGAAACCACTGTTACGCAACGCTGAGCATTCTTTGTGAACGGTTTTGAAAGTTTCAATCTGTTCTTCATACTGTTGATTAAAATATCAACATCATGATAAATAAGCATTGAACCTAATTAAAAGCCCTCAGCAGTATTTTTTGACCACTGACCTGTTGAAACATATCGGACAGATCGGGATCACCTAACATCTCGGGGGGCACGTCCACTTTCAACAAAAACCTGGCTAGATAGGCTCGATTTTTCAGTTCGGGTATACGCGTCAGCAACCACTGGAGTAGCGGGTAGACGACTTCTTTGGTTCCTTCCACGAGCCCTTGCCTGAAGTTGTTTCTATGAAATAATACAAGTGTAAACGATACGTTAGTTGGAACTGTCACCTCGTTTTCGTCCACTGGCTTACAAATTGTCCATCGGCGGTTTGTATTTCAGCATCCTCAAAAA
Organism: Cryptops parisi; assembly: GCA_034695005.1. Lineage (NCBI taxonomy): Eukaryota > Metazoa > Arthropoda > Chilopoda > Scolopendromorpha > Cryptopidae > Cryptops > Cryptops parisi. Next base: position 33,729 of record JAQIWH010000044.1, on the reverse strand, counting down.
GCCCAGCATTCTTATCACCGTGGCGTCTGGTTCTTCTTCACGGATATCGAGTTGTTGCTGTTAGTGAAGGAAACCGAGGATATTTTTACCGTACGTCTAAGGCTCAATGTCATCATCATCATCATAAAATTGTACGGAAATTTATTTACTTTGGCGTCAATTTCAGCAAACACGTCATTGAGGATTTGTAGAAGTTGTTGGTCACTCAAAGAATCAAAACTAATCAAGTTCAGATTTTTGTTGAAAGGTTCCTTGTTCAGTTCCTGAACGATCAGTCTCAGTTGATCACTCATGATGATCGCTAACCAATAATAATAATAATAATAATAATAAAACTAGTGTCAAAACTAAATCTAACGCGCTGACCAAAGATGAGAGTTGACAGTCGGCATGCTGCGTTGCTATGGTAACGAAACCACCAATTCATAACAACCTATTCAAAATCGATTGACTAATTACCAGATTAGTTAACCTGATATTTAATATGGTGATGATACATCAAAATATAATAAATATATAAAATAGAAGTTGGAGACGAGTATTTTTTGCGAGTAATGATTGTATTACGTAACGGCTAGTGAGTCGAGAGAGACAGTTGCTAATGACAACTGTCCGGTAAACAAAATTTCCAACTATCATGGACACAGAAGTACGGTACATTTTTGTTTACGCCTTATAATTTAAAGGTGTTGGCTATTTATTAATGACACTTACGATTCTAGACAAAGCCTGACAAGTATTCGTTCCTTGTGGAATGGTTTGATACAACGGCTGGCATAGCTCGAACATTTGGCCTCTACTTTTACCCCATCGACAATGCAGTGGAAATGGTAATCTAAATTAGTTACTGTTCTATCTAATCTAAACAGAACAGTAATTTCAAAGTTGAATCTAGAAGGATGAAACAAAAAGAGACCGTACAAAAACTTTCCTTTAGTTTGACTTGAAAGCTCGCCGGCTGTTCTTGAAGCGAACGACGGTCGATACTGTTAAGCTGAGCGATTTCTTCATCGGTGCCAATGTCATCGTCTTATCTCGTATGCTGAAGGTTGTCAATTTTGCAGACGAAGTGACGCAATCTCATTTATCATGCACCTCCGAAAAGTAAGCACCATCATGTTTCTATGGCATTCACAAGCATAACGAAGAACACAATTCTATTTTGTAAAATTATCACTTCAGAACCATTGGGATTGTGCTGAATGATGGCATGAACAACGTAGGGACCATCATCGACTCCATTTACAACTCGCTGGGGCTGATATTGACGCGAGTTCGCATGGTGGACGTTACCGAAGAAATTGCCAGGAGGATCACTCGGGGTGCTGGAGATCTCCAGAATAGCACGTAAGAGGGCGATCACTCACTGCGCAGTGCCACTGATCATTAGGTTAGGCGAGTAAATGGTGTTCAGTAGTTGAATGGTTGTTTTAGACTGGCAGATAAGTTCTCCTGTGGAAGAGTCCTCATTATGGAAATGATGGGTGGAAATGCCATGCGTAAATGGCGCAATTTTCTAGGGCTTCCTTTAGCTTCCGATTCGAGCACTTGCCAAGCTGTCCCTCCCACTATAGGATCAGGTAGTGAAACGTGTGCATTATAAAACGAGTATTAATTAATACCACTGCTCAACTGACATGCTATTTCGTTTTAGCAAAACTCGCATCTATGTGTTATGGTTCCGATAGTCCCGAAGCATATGAACGAGTATACCTCATCTTTTTTTCAGTACTAACTATGCAGTGGGGTAATCGGAAAGTTAATTATACCAAATTTTGTTCAGGACCGAACATTATTTCAGTGCAAACTGCCAAGCTCAGCATTGTTTAAAATGACCACCTGTTGCATCATCAAACCTCATGCCATTAAAGAAAGTAAGATAACTGGTTGGGAGGAAAAGTTGTGCAGTGTGACAACAGTTTAATGGAAATTATTATTCCGTGACAGAAAATGCTGGGAAAATTTTATCGGCTATCCTCGATGCAGGTTTTCAAATATCTGCAATGGAGATGGTGAGCACAATAGTCATCATAAAATTTAGTTACAAAGGACAGAAAAACAAAATCCAACCATTGACTTCTTATTCCAGTATCACACTGAACTGGTGAATGCTGAAGAATTCTACGAAGTGTATAAAGGCGTAGTTTCAGAATACAAGGTACATGCTGCTGCCTATCTAAATGAAAATTTTAATCTCAACCATTAGGTCATGTTAAAAATGAAACCAATAATAATAATAATAATAATAATTCTATTTCAGGAGATGGTTGTCGAATTGGCATCCGGCCCATGCCTGGCGTTGGAAATTGTTAGCAACTGTGACAACACACCCAACGCATTTCGTGAATTTGCTGGACCTTCAGATCCAGTAAGAGTTTGATGATGAATGCTAGCTGATCATTGCTCAATGTGATACGATCCCCCACCATTTGTATTAGGCCCTTGGTCGTCAGTTAAGACCCACCACCCTACGGGCACGTTTCGGAACGGACAAAGTGCACAACGGTGTCCACTGCACAGACATTCCAGAAGATGCCATGATCGAGGTGGTCTTTGGTTGATGATGCGTGGTCAAGATGCTCGCTTATTTATTTATTTATTTATTTAAAATCCCATTACAGATCGAGTATTTGTTCAAAGTGCTTCAATAACTCCAACTTGAAATTCCCCTGCATGGTGAACGAACCTCTTCAACAAACATTTCTATAACCCAAGGCTCAAAGAAACCAGTTTTTTAATGAGTGCAACTTGTTTAAAACAATCACAAAATGCTTAGCCACATTTAATGGCATTAAAAGTATTAATAAAATTGAATTGACAACCATTTTACAGAAAATAAAAAAATTAATCACTGTACATTAAGCTTGAATAAACTAATCAAAATTTCTAATGAAACGCTTTGTGGCAGGCCTCCTGCATAGCATTCTTTATCCATTGGATGCAACTGTAATCTACATACAAAAAGAATTAACATCTGCCAACAACAAAAGGAGATGAGAGCTAAACGTTTGCAAGAGTAAATAAAACCCAACGACCTCTCCATTAGCATCTTTCCTATTCACGTGAAGATGCAAGAAAACCCTGGTTTCTGAGAATTGCAAATTATAACCAGTTCATGAACCCAATTTAATCTTAACAAAAAACTTTTTACAGACAAGTAACCTTAATATATATAGTGCTTCGGAAGGTGGTCATGCCATCGGAGAAGAGATGTTTTTGTTTCGACATGAACGGTTACGGCTCAAAGGCCAGAATACGCCAGGTCTTGAAATGTAGTAGGCATTGCCGTTTTATCAATTAAGTAAAACCAATTTAAAATTGTAGCAAATTTAGCTATGTAAAACAAAAAAGTCAGCCTGCTAGGAGATATTTAAAAATACCAAACCATAAAATGAAGGTGGGGGAAAAGAGAACCACAGTATTGCATTTTTCTTTCATCTACAAAACCTGGGTTTATAAAACCCTAGTGAAGGGGGTTGCCAACATTGTTTGTAATATACCTTCGCTTGTTAGATGTAATTGTTACTCGTCCCTGTTTTGTTTATGAACCTTTAAGAATGGTAAGAATTAGTTGACAACAGTAAAAATAATCCCATAATGGTTACCAACTGCATTATGTTTAAGCCACCAGCAGTTTTCATTTCAACATCTTCAAAATGCAAAACAAAATCAAAACAAAAAATAATGGAGACTGAGAAGAAACCCGATTTTCATCCTGCAACAGTGTTGGCTCTTCCCAAACTCAACTGACCCAGCTGTGATTTGGGTTCTTACACCTTGGCAACGGGGTTTATTTATTTATTTATTTATTTATTTGTTTGTTTGTTTGTTTGTTTGTTTTTTGTTGTTTTTTTTTGTAAAATTTTTTTTTTTAGAGGTAAGCAAGATTTTTGTTTCTAATGCCAAACCCTTGTCCTAACAAGCAGTGAAGGGTGAAAGGGACTGTCCCTTTGTTAATGACCCCACCTTTGTCCACTAACGCACGGGATGCTGTTAATGCTCATCGTAGGGCTTCAATTCCTTGATTTGTTTGATGAGATACGCCTTTTCATCATTGAACTGTTCATCTTCGGATCGATCCGTGTGGAATTTAGTTAGAAAGTCCACTAGTTTTTCCCTGTTGCGCAGTAGAATGTCCAGAATTGGTTTTGGCTTGTTGGGATTGGCAACAAACACCTTCAAAAGAGAGCGTTTCAAACAGAAACAACGCATCAACATGGATCAAAAGCAGGCAAGGCGATAGATAGATAGATAGATAGATAGATGATGTTGGAATGAAGTGAAGACTCACCTTAAATACATGGAAAGCTTCAAACTGAATGTTTCTGCTCTTCTCTTTCAGCATGTTCATCATTAGCTTTAGGTTATCAGGATTGCTAATGTAACGGGTCATCACAGTGAAGTTGTGCCTATCCAGAAGCAGTTCTCCTAATAACTGTACAAAAAAAAGTCAAGCCTTTCCTATCAACTGATAAAATGGTCAACTTTTTTGTCCAATAAAAAACCTTCAGGGACTGCCTCCTAGTAACGTAATTCTCTGAATTGAGCAGACCTTGATAATGACCAAAAACGGTATCGTAATTTGCTTCCAGAAATTCAGCGCACAGAATTTTGTGTTTCGTTAACAGTTCCTAATAATAATAAATGAATAAATAAATAAATAAATGAATGAATGAATGAATGAATAATCGTTCATTCATGAAAAACAATTCAAAAAATAAAAATTGCTTACCTTAAACGTTGAAAACGCATCGGATGCAATGTCAAACGTGGACACTTCAACGTACTTAAAAAAATTATAGAAGTCATCCGAATACAACATGATTTTTGCTAATGCCTCATACCGTGCGCACTCTCGGAGCATAGTACCACAATTCAATGCGATCTCTTGCGTTTCGTACCTGTTTTTTTAAAAAAAAATTACCCCATTATCCAACACCAACTCTAAACAATTGAGAATTGTCAAAAGAACAACTACTTACCCTCGCATTAATGTGAAAAGTATTTCAGGCTTCGTACAAATATATTCAACCGTGGGAGATCTTGTCCCAATCTGCCTTCTAAGAATGTTGTTGAAAATCTGAGCAACATCTTTCTTGCCCTAAAAATAAACAATGAAACAATTATACTTACTTACTTATCTGTCTATTTGAAATAGGAACAAATAGTTAAAACATAGAATTAACTGATGCACTTACTTCAAAATCAATCTTAGTTAGATTTTGAATGAGCATCAACAATAAATTCGAGTTGTAAAGCTCTTGGGCAAGTTGAGCCAATACGATGTCAGTCTGCGGTTCTTGATCACTCGTTCCGTATAACATGTTTTTGATATGTATGAGATTTTTTGACACATCCTCTTGAGCCTTGAAATAACGAAAAATGACATTCCAATAAAGATGTTTTACAAGGAGGTTTTAAGAGTATTCCATAATAAGGAATCAAAGGGGAAATAAAATAATAAACAAAATTAAACCTTTTCAGCTTTTTTGTCATTTTTCTCTGTTCGTTCCAATACCATCACTGCCTCCTTTAACGCTTTCACCAGATCGGCAGGACTTTTTTGTGACTTGCCGAAGAGTGGCATTTTCAACTGAAATCAGGACAAACAGACAACATTACTGCTCAACAGTTCTAACAAGAGCATCCGTGTCTCAAAACTAGTCAAATCAAATCACGAAACAACTCGAAGCAATTTCGTTAATCACGCCAACTACCATGTTGCTTCTAAAAAAAAAAAGGAAACTCAAAAGCCAAATGAAAAAAACAACGATTTAAATTATGCAGATGATACAAACAAAAAATAAATTACTCTAAGCGTAGGGATAAAAGCCCTACAATGGGTTCAAAATTTCAGTCTGTCATCATTGCTTTTTCATCAAATGCTTTTTAGTTTCACTCTAGGAAAGGAAACAATCGTGAAGCATGCAAGTTAGTTTTCAAAAACAAAATAATATATATATATATATGTAGAGATGAAGCCCAATTATAAGAGCTTCTTTAGAGTCGTCGTCGTCGTCATCAACATGCCAACAACAACTTATTGACTCTACATTTGATGCAACAACTTAGGCATGTGGACAAATCTACTCTAAATAAAGCAAACAAATAAAACCTAAACAAAAAAACAAAAAACTATTTTCAAAGTACCTCCAAAAAATTCATGGCTATCGGGCGTATGTGAATGCTGAAATTGGCAAAAAAATAAAATTATCTTCACAATGACACTGTGCTTGGTGTTGGCAAAGAAAGGGGAAGCAATTCAACTCATCGATCGATCCTACATTATTACTGTACATGCTTTCAACGGCATCCCATCGGCAATATCACAACTTCACCTAGCTAGTTGGGAGTTTAAGAGACCCACTGACTAGCTAGTCCCAAGGTTTGTCCTTCCTTTGGTGACCACTTCACCTATATGAAGACGACTAACTAGCCAATATTCCCGATCATAACTGAGGCCAAAGACCATAAGCCGAAATGGTAAAGGTACTTAATAACTTATGGTGATATCAGTATATCTATTGGAATATGCCGAGAGCTTGATTCTTCAAGTTCTGTATCAAAATTCTAACTTTTAACCTACAAAAATGCTAACAATCCTGTAATTTCTAAACAAAAAATGGGTGTGTAACAATGTCACATTGACATGCTTCCACTAACTGTTGAAGCCTTCAAATCTTTAATTTTCCAAATGAACACAAACTAATTTAAATAAGAAAACAAAATTGAGGCCTATTAGTGTTAACAGTTAATTGTATCTTGTTATTATATTTTTTTTTTCAATTTCTAAAAGAACTACTTGCAATACGATAGGAGGCATCATTTATCATTAATTTATTATTACATTATTTAAGACAGTTTCCTTCTTTCAACATAGTTGCATAGTGCCCAAGATATTAGTTGAACCCAGCTGGCGAATGACAAGCCATGATTTATCGGACAGAGAAAAAATTCGTTCTTGTGAAATGGGGAGTTACCAACACTCACTCACTCAAATCTAAAGTTATGCAACAAATCCTCAAGTTGTCAGGAAACGAGGAGAGTGTTCAAAGATAGAATTATCGAGCCTCCAACTTATTATTATACTACAACAACAACAACACATCATGCATGCAGTGTTGATTGGTGTCATCATGCCTTTCATCATATCCTTTCCTCGATGGATCTACCCGTCCAGTAACTCCCAACCGGACATCGTGACAGAATGGATACAAGAAAAGGGGCACCTAAGCAGTGTCACCTCTTTTAGGCCAACATTATCTCGAAACGCAAATTGATGTCGCGATCTAGAACCAAACCAAAAGAGCTACCCTCGGTGGAGGGGGTCCTCCTCCTCCTGCTTCACTTTGGGCCACCGAGTCAGTGGGGAGTGGGACTCGTACTCCAAAAACGGTGCCAACCTCAGGATTGATCAACTCTCCTCAATTCGTCCACTTTGGCTAGTCCCGGAATCGTCAACGGCGCAACTAGATGGCTGGCTGGATCAAACGCCAGGAGCCAAGGAAGAAGATGATGATGATGATGATGATGATGGTGGTGGTGGTAGTCAGTAGTGGTGGTGGAAGTACTAGTAGTCGTAGTATGTATTGTTGTTGAGGAAAATGATAGATGACGGACGACTCTAATCAAGTGCGAGTGAACCAAGTACGTGGTCTCAATCACCAACTGCCCGACACTTTAAATGTGGGCAACCCAATTCGTTTCCCAAATTTCATTCCTCGTCCATCCGAATCGTTTTACTGCTTCTTCGGCCGATTTCTTATGATGACGTCACGACCCCAATGCGCAAGAGCGCTCGACATAAGGTGCGTTCACTTTTAGCGCGAAAACCGTCCAAAGATAGTCGACTACTCTTGTAACTTACAGTTCCCGTACACGCTATCGACTGCCTTTGAACGGTTTTCGCGCTTAACGCGTTAATAGCGACCAAAGTGAACGTTACCATACCCGGATGCAGAAACTCCTCTTATGTAAATCGACTAAACTAAGATTTCGCCAATTTTTTAATAATCAATTCACGCTTAATTAACTGGTAAATAAATTGATAAAATTCAATCCATTCCACTCACCGTTGAGCTTCACTCGTCTTGCTTTGGATTTCTTAGCGTTAAAAACTGCACAGCGCGCGCCAATCCATCTTCGCGTTACAGAGCTCTGCTGATGCAGCTTATAACGTCTTTCTAATGATGTTCTTTCATGAACGCGTAAAAAATAAAATTTAAAAAAAAAACAAAAACAAAATCCTCGTCACCCTATTTACGAAATCGGAATAAAACCAAATACAAAGAAAGAATAAATAAATGAAGAATGAATTTAAATAACCTCTTTTAATGTCTCATAAACAAACCATTAGTCCATTGCAATAAGAAATGATACCGAACATATTTGCAATTGATTTTTCCTAGGCGTTGAATTCACAAATTGATTTAATAATTTTTCTTTCCTCGGAAGGAAGCTCGTTGCTTTGAATTTAATTGATTAGAAACAAGGAATAGTTTTGTCAATTTATGCGAATCCTAGCAGTCCACAGACTGGAATTTTAAAGTCGTACCTCAATAGGTTTCATAGGCACTGAAAACATTTTCACCAGCCTATTGCTACTATTACATGTCAAAATTGGGTGGGAATGAATGGGCAGCCTATACAAAAACAAAAAGAATGTTTCACATGCCTTTTTCCTCTTAAATATGTACAGCATAATTTCATTTCAACATTTAAAAACTTGTACGTTACAATAAAACCACTTGGCGAGGTATTCGCTCGATATGAAATGGTTGCGAGTAGTAGTTAATTTTTTTTTTTTCTTTCTTTCTCATCATTAAATTTGAAATAACCTCTAAAAACTACACAATGCGATGAAATGCTCGAGGTTATCGTTATTATAAGAAAAGAAAAATAAAACAACGATCAAAGCACCACCAAATCTGCACTGCTTATAAAACCACGAGTAAGAATACTAGTATTAAAAATAATGCTTCATGATTTCATGCTTTATTTTTTAAATAGATGAAGTTCATTTCCATTCAATGAAAGGACCTTAAACGCTCTCAATAGGAGCTAGATCAAAAACGTATGTACATGTTACAGTAATCCATATTTGAATAACCACGGCTGCAATGACGGCAGCACTTACATTTTGACTCTTGGTTTAAGTCGTCGATACAATTTTTGTAGTGCTTTGATTTTCTTTTGAGACAGTTCGAGGAGCGGAGAGAAGAGAGGAAAAACCGCAACCCTACGGCAAGTCTACTAATGGAACAGCAAGTGCAGCAGCAGCATCACATGCAAGCTCCTCTTCGTAGCAATTCGCATCCATCGCACCACCTTGCTCGCACGCCTCCGTCGCAGCAAGGGATGTTACCGCACCAGTATGCTTGCAATTTAGTTTCCATCCCCGATGCTAGAGATTCTCCCAAGTTGAACGGGCATGCCGAGTGTACGAGTTGTGCAACGGTAGTGTGCCGAGACGACACACAAATTTAATCGCAACATGCAAATGCCTGCTTCACATTGGATGTTTGAAACGTAAGACAGAAGAAACAAAAACAAGAGCTCGACCGGAGCAGGTTTAAGAAGGATAATGTACATGCCGTACAAATCATCACATTGGCACATGTTAATTTCTACAGTGTGCCTGCGAATATGAAATATGACGTGATTTTCTTTCTTTCTTTTTTTGCGACCGTGAGAGAAAATAAAAAAAAAGACAGTGGCGAGGACGAAACCAAGCCTACAATTTTTGTTTTTTGTTTTACTAGATATACCTTAAAGCTTCACCACTAAGACCATGACAACTTTTACTTTTCTATTACGATTAGACGTGAAAGAAAAAAGCACTTCCTTTTACTTCTGCACAGCAGTTTTTCCTCTAGAAAACATGACAACATTTTCCCCCTTCCCCTTTAGAAAAAATGACACTTTGAATTTTTACTTAGCAAGGGGTCTCTCACCGCCAATAGTTTCGAGAGGCACAAAGCCAGATGGAATGGAACCGCAAAGGAAAGGGAAAAAACATGATCTACTCACAGCGAACAGCGGTAATAGTGTCGAATCCAGACGCAAACAAAATCATTTTGATGTCCCTTATTTAAATGATCTAGATGCAGCAAATCGAAAAAGAATCCATAAAACCAGAGGAACCAATGACGGTGACTTCAAAACTTAAATCCATCTGAAGGTACGCTTGAGTTGGGGTCAAACTGGAACTCTTGTTCCGATGTTGTCGGAAGTATTGAAGCATCTTCTTCAACCTACACAAGTATGAAAGCGAACAAAACGAACACATCAACCACAAAAGTGAGAAAAAAAATAAAGACAATCAAAAACAAAACATAAAGTGAAAGTATGCTTACGTCGTCCGAAAAATACTGGTCAATGATATCATACGCTAATTTGTATATCTCTTCATTTTCATGATTCTGAAGAGCTTCAATTTTATCTAGCCCTATAAAAGAAAGATTTTCATTTGCATGCAATGAACACTAAACTAGGATGAAAAGGAGACTGCCACTCACCTCCGGATTCTTCAATGGCACTGCAGATGGATTCGGCCTGATTTCCAGCCATCTTCAAAATGTTGTTGATACCGTCCAGCACCACCTGGATCACCTGAATATCCATGCAGCCGAGAAGATTGCTAAAGGGTGCGACGACGCCTTCCTGAACCAGATAAGCCACCTGGATTTTGTTGCCACTGATCGTCAAGTTGCTGATAGCCCATGCTGCCTCCTTTTGAGTTTGAAAGTCGCTCTGGTCCAAAATAAAACAACAAAACTTGTCAGTAACTGACCAACAATTGAAAATGGAATGGGGAGGAAAATCTTAAGCGTACCCGGCTCAGATGGTGAATTATGAGAGGAACGAGACCCGCATCTATCACTGCCTGAACCTGCTGCTGATTGCCAGCAGTGATGTTTGACAAAAACCACACAGCTTCCTGTCATTAATAAAATTATCACACACACTTTCAAAACAAATTAATGAAAAGTTAAAAGCAGTATTTACTTACTTTATTGATCTTGTCCTTCTGATGCGTCAGTAATGCCGGGAAGTGTGACAACGCATCACAGTTCAGCACTACTTGCGTCTGTTCGTCTGTACCTGTCACAATGTTTCCTACAGCTCGCAATGCTGCAGTCTATAAGGTGGAAAAATGATTGCAAATTGATTTTTTTCCTCAAGATGCTAATTTAATAATTGATTTCATTAAAAATAGCTTCACTCACAAACTTTCACCTAGCAGTAGGGTGTCAACATCATCACATTGTTATTAACAAAATATATTAATGCATTAGTTTACCTGCACTTTAACTTCCTTGTGACTGAGAAGTGGTACAAGATGTTGCACTACACCGGAATCGAGTACCATCTGCAAAATTCAGGAGTTAAAAACAAGAATTTCACAAATTCAATTTATCTGCAACTTGCGAAACTTGCCTGTATTTGTTCATTACCGCCATCAGTCAGATAAGATAAGGCCCAAACTGTGTCTACTAAAATCTGAAAATTCACCGAGATATAGATTAGGAACGCCAGACACGTAGTAAACAACAGCAGCAACTGAAAACGTGCACATACATTTATATCTGTGTGGTGGATAAGCACACACAGTGCTGGTAAGATTTCCTTGATGGTGTCCATGGGTGGAGGCGGATCTTTGTTCCGGCACAGATTCACAATGACCCAAGTAACGTTTCGCAGGAACGAAATGGGGATGTCAGGGTTGATGAACGAAAGAAGAGGCTGCACCACTCCTAAATTTATAACGTAGTCTCTCAGCTGAGGACCATCGCCTATCCAAAACAACAATAAAATTAGCTCATTACTCATTTCATCCATAAAGAAAAAAAAATATTAAAAATCTCAACCTATGATGTTTCCTAACGCCCATACAGCCTGCTCACACACGTTCTGGTGGGGGGATAATAATAATTGCAAAAATAGCGGAACAGCTCCTGTTGGAAACAGATGAATGAGTGAGTGAGTGAGTGATATAGCAAAGCAGCCCCAATTGGGCTTTCAACAAGTTATTGAAATGCCGCAAAAACAAACCTGCATTAACTACAGCCTGGGTTTGATTCGATGTTCCCGAAGCAATATTTGTCAGTGCCCATGCAGCTTCAAACTGTAGCGAAGGGCTGAAATTTTGTTCACTACTACTTAAACTGTTAACCATACATACTATCAAAATACAAAATTTCATTAACTTTTAAAAGATTGACACTCACTTGTCATGGCATTCGAGACACTGAACCAGTATGGGTAAAATTCCAGAATTAATGAGGTCATCTATTGGTGGATTTCTGTCGCTCGATAACAATTTCCTGAAACAGAACAGTTATTATTTTCTTATTTCACTATCAAATTTAGGACAAACTACAATTGGACGCTTCAATGCATTTGGATTAATAATGGAAACGGGGAAAACGGGTATCATCAATTTTGATACTGCCAGAATTAATGAAATCTTGTTTTGTTTTTAGACAAAAACAAAAATGAGTTGTCATTTGACCATTTACAAAAGGAACTTTTCAGATAAACTTTGCCCTACGACTCTAATCTGGGACTGTACACCTCCCTCCCTCCCTCCCTGATGCTGCAATTGTATTTTTGCAAGGGGGTCATCTAAAAAGCTTCCATAAAAAAACAAGTTGTACCACTGTACTAATTTCTATGAACTATAGCCAAATGAATCTCGGTTCAGCTAATTGATAATCCACAAACAATTAGTCGATAAACCTTGAAATCAATTACCTAGCAGCTTGTACAGCACTGAGTTGCACGCCAGGCTGAGAACTGCTAGCATTCTGTACAATTGTCTCGAGACTTGTGTGGTTTAATCCTTTGTCCCCTTCCTCTTCGTCCGTTGAATCAGTTTGAGGGACATTTCTCCTCTTCAGCAGGGATTCGTCACGTTTATTTTTGCGCAGTTCAACCGTCACTACATTTCGCCTCCTTCGCATTTCCTGAAGAAAAAAAAGTTCACTAGCTCAATAGTGTACAAAAAAAAGATTTGCTTAACACATGTCATCCTTGAGGTAGAGTACTGTACTGCTATGAGGAACACAAGTTATTGAAAACCCACATCAAATCACCATCAAGCACAGCAGCAGCAATAAGGGTACTGTACTGTATGTACAACTCAACTAGGATCACGATATATCATGGCAACTTATAGGTGGCCAACAGTTAAAAATAATTAGTTTGGTTAATCTTATGTTATTTGGCTCAAGTTAGGATCATGTTAATAAGAGTAGAAAACAAGACTTTTTAGGCATAAATAAGCCTATCATTGGATGAGCAGCAATAATAGTTTAACTCATAGAAATAAAATAAAATTGTGTAATTACAACTTTTCTAATTTAAGCGTTAAAAACAAATTTACTACAGGTACTGTACTGGTGGTGAAACGAGGGCCATAAAACCCTAGGCCATACCAATCAAGCCAAATTTAACCCATACCATTGGAATAAACTGCATTCATGACAACTAAATTAAATGATGAAACTGCAAACTATGTCGTTTGAGTTTTTACTCATGAGCCCTCGTGAGATGTAGGACGAGGAGTCCAGCAACATTAAAGCTAAAATCAATCAAACCACAAAATTAATGGCAACTTGCAAGTAAGAAGCACAATCTTCAACAATGATCATGTTGTTTAACAGTGCTGTCTCTCGGTTCTAATGCATCGCCCCGAATGGAAACCAAATCAAGTCCCATTGGTGAACTGCGATAATTACTCCGTACTTGAGTCAGTCTTAAAACCTAAACTAGATTTAAAATAACGAAATCAAGTCCAGGCGAACTCTACGGAGTGTATTGTAGAGACGCATCGCAGCGATGACACAATTGGCCGTGTAAACACACACACACACATCCTAGTTGTGCTAATGATGACTAAGAACGAGCGAGAGCAACCTCGTCTTTGGAGGTTGTTGCAGTTTTATTATTACTACTACAATAATAAAAGGAGGGACAAGTCTTTCTCCCTAGTATATCGGCCTTCGATTGGCAATCTTCGCCCATCCTTCGTCGTCCGTTCGAAAAACTCAAGCAACTCCTTTCGAAATGGCTTTTTCAATCGGGCTCGAATGAAAGAACGAAGGAAAAAACAGGTGATCAGCCATGATGTACCCCAACAGGACAGCGATGGAGTTCGCAGGCGAGCATATGATTAGGCCTAACTCTCCGACTCTTGTTTCTTATGTCACCTGGCTTTCTCGATAAACGTTCGTTTCGAACAGCTTACCTCTTGGTCTTTCCCTTTGTTTTTGAAGTTATGTAGTCGAGATTTGTTGCTGGGGTCGGTTGCCATTTTGACGGCAAAGATTAACCTCTAGGAGACAATCCTGTAGTCACGGCCCCAGAAAGCACGCACGTCTTTCAAAATGCCGGCTTCGTCTCTTGCTGACGTCATTTGACGAACGCCCGCTTTGTCGGATGCAACGCTCAAGTCGATTGGTTGACTCAACGACTAAGCAGAAGCGTAAAAAAACTTTTTCAGCCCTTTTTCGACGTATAAAAAAAACATTTGAATGAAATTAAATGCAAACAAAGTTCAAAAGTAAAAATATTCTAATCGTTTTTTTATCATAAATTACTGCCCCGTAGGTAAAAAAGAGATGAACGATAGTCAATAAGAACGCGTGTTAGAAAAGTAACTTGGGAATCCACAGCCTTTTCTAGTCAGAAATGACGTCATATACAGCCTACTATTGCCTATTGAATGAGATGAGGAGCAGCGCTGGACACAATTTTAACCTTACACCTTAGTCAAAAAAACCGGACTTGGCATTTGTCGCGTAAGTTATGCAATGACATTCTTCTCAGAGACTAACGGAAGTTGACTGTCTGTTTTATTATTATCCAAATAATTAATAAATCAATAAAATAATACGGTATATTAAAATTATTTTTCTCTTTACGCCCAGCGTTGATCAGCACAAGGCCAAGCCAATTCTTCGGGTTTCCTGCTAACCAGCAGATAAATGCTATGTTCATGTACGAATTCATATAATCAAGTTAATTTGCTCTAGTACCATGAAACTAAAAGAACACTTTCACAATAGGGGCATGGCGAAAACAGTTTTTCGGGTGTCGCCCAAAATGCGTATGTTACTCAATGGTCATCATGGCTTTGATAGTGGTGACAATGTTCCAGGAAGACCCCAGCGTGACATCGGTCATCAATCTAGAACTGCCCAAATGTCCCGCGTGCTACGGCATCAGTCTTTGCACCGACATGATCAACGGGCAGTTCCGTCTCGCCGGGTGGAACCGGTGGCGCCTACTTCACGTTCTCAACCAAAAGAACGTCTACCATGCCAAAATAAGAGACCGGCCGGTCGTATTGAAGAAACTGGCCCATAACTGGGAAATCGAACTGCTCGATTCTTGGTTGTGCAAACGAGCATTTGGAACTAAAGACTGCGACGCTGGTGCTGCAGCAATCGCCTTGTCGATGCCCAACGGCACGCTTAAAGGTGCCATCATGCCGTTCGGAATAAACGATTTCGCACACTGTGCCAGCCATCATCTCGTAGAAAAGGTCCAAGATGCATTCGCGAAGAACGAACCCCTGTCGAACAAGTATGCCAACGTGCTGACGCTGATGCACTTAAATCCTGAGCCACTCATAATTCAAGTAATTCGCCTTACTATCTACATCCTCTTGTTCACGTGGAGGGAGCGAATTTTTTAATTTCATCTTTTAACAGGCGTTTCCGTACGAAGAAGGTTGGCCATTTCCAAAGCACTTCGGGGCCTGCGGACGGGTTGTCGTAGAGGCGTACGTCGGGCCGTCGTTAGCTAGCTACGACAACGCTCCGTGGAAAACACGAGCGAGACTGGCCTACAAGCTCACCTTGTTGGCCGACAAGCTGACCAACAACAAAACTCCTTATTGCCTGTACATGACGGACATCATGTTCTCCAACTTTGCCATTTCCGCAAGAGAAGAAGTCATTCTGGTGGATGCTGAGAATGTTGTCGTGGCAACGTGCCGGCCGAGCTATCCTCAGAGCTCGTCCAAAGCCGAATTTCACGCCAATCACATGATAGCCAACGAGGCTCAAATGGTCTACTCCATCGATGAACTTTGTACTCGGAAGATCGCCGATCACAATTATTACGCCATCTGCCAAGTAAGCGCGTCGAAGAGGCATTCTGCATAACAAAACTAAATATGAAAACTAAATAAAATGAAATTTTGCTAGGGCATTCTTTCGACGATGCCATGGTCCAACGAGATATCGGGTGGATTGTTGCACAGTCTTCCAGTCGAAGTGGACGCCCGCTGGAACATCACCCGTTTAGTCAACGAGTGTAGCAAACCTACCACTCATCTCGGAAGGTTTGCTACGTTTAAGCAACTTCAGAAAGTATTAAAATCGGCATCCGGTGCAGCGGAGGATTCATGAATCTCACATACCCGACAGCTTTAACTTATTGTGTACTTGTTAATGTTTTTGTATTTTATTATTGCCAATGCTGAAAATATAAAATGCCACGAGCTTCATTGTTAAAATAAAACCAAAGAATGATAAATGTTGAATATGCCATTTTTTTTTATGTCACTAGACTGTCGATGAATAACAAAAAAAAAAAAAAAACAATATGAAAATGGAGCATTATCATGAGAGTTATTCATCTTGGTCGAGTTTTTGCCTTTTCTTCTTCTTCTTTTTCTTCTTTTCATGGGACTAGGTAACAACCAACAAGGACAATGCATTAAACAAAATTTCCAACCCGACAAGTTGTTTGTTCGCCTGGAGCAGCAAGTTAGTTAGTTACCTGCGATTCTTCACTGGCTTCATTTTCTTCCAGATCCCGTTCTTTCTTTTTCTTCTTTTTCTTTTTGTCCTTTGAAGGAGGAGAAGCAACTGCGCTCGTGTTGTTGCCACTGCTACTGCTCGACTCGCTGTTTTCGCTCATTCTCCTCTGAAAAACAACCAGGATTATATAATTGACCAATAAATAAAACATCAAGCTATTCAAAACAAACCCCAACCCACCTTTTTCGAACCATCTTCCGTTTTGACCTTGGTTACCTCTTGAAATGAATCGGACGATTCTTGCTTCACAGCACTAGGATGATGCAAAAGCATATTTCACAAATGTCAATGGATTCAGCAATGTCATTTTTTTTTGGGGGGGTTTTGTATTAATGTACCTGTAATCAACGTAGGATTCGGACCAATTGGTAGGTGTTTGGGGATTGGCCCTTCCAAATTTATCGAGCAAACCATCCTTAATCATTTTCTTTTTCATCGAAGCCTACAGAATTAAAAATCCAGCAAGACAGCTAATTAAAACTTTTCATTCTCAGAAATTTCTTGAATTATATGCAAAATGTTAGAGAGATAAAATCCACTCCTCCAAAGTAGGACAACCAACCTTGGGACCCAAACCCCATTTACGAGGATAGGTATCTCTCTCCATAATGACTCGCTTGAGTTTGGCGACAATACCGTGGTCACAACTAGCCATGGTGGCTGTCGTCATCAAAGCGATAGCTTTTGAAAGTTAGTAATTTAAAAAAAGACAAAATTAGCCCACTGCAACATCATTCCAACACAAGAAACACCAACAACACCAAACTACCGAGAGCAATGGCTTCGCCTTTGGTGGTGACGATGACGATCTCCATGTTGAACTCGATGCCATCTTCGAAGCGTAAAACACCAGGAAGTAAAACTTTGGCTCCATAGCATATGGCATTGACCTGAAATGAAAGAAAAAGGACTTTATTCACACACCTTCGATCGTTGAACACTGCAGCATAATTAAAAACAAAAGAACCTACCGCACTATCCTTCAAGATGATGCGTTTATGGGACACCAACAGGGCTTCTAGAGGTTTAATGACACGTCTCAAATAAGATTCATCCTTGTGATTCTCGTACAACCATTGAGCATCTAGTACATCATGCATTGTCACCATCCCTTCCTGAAATTAAAATTAAAGTTGACATTCCATAGGCAACTTGTGCAGACTGACTGACTGACTTAAAAATTAAAATCGTTACATTACAAACAAACAAACAAGTGGTACCTTTTCTGACTGAATTCCTGATCGCACCCTACGAAGTTCTTGCATCTGTCCTCCGACACCGAGCAAAAGTCCCAAATGGACACAAAGTGTCCTAACGTAAGTACCAGCTTCACAGCTCACCCAAAAGATTCCTACAGGTTTTAAAATTTTCATAAACCCTCACAAAATTCAAATTCAATGCCAAACAACAATAGAGGTCATAATAAATACTTACCCAAATTGTGTTCTTTATCAAATTCGAGAAGCTTTGTTTCATAAATGGTTCGTACTCTTAACTGCCGCTTCACTGCAGATATTAACGGAGGTCGTTGAAACAAGGCACCAACTAGCGATTCCAAAGTCTAAATGTGAAAAAAAAAATAATTCATTCATCGTATCCTAGGTAGACAGACAATGAATGAGTCGTACCAATCGCTAGTTTACCTGGGTAACCCTCCGTTCATTCTCCACGGCATTGTGAAGCTTGAAAATGCAGACATATTCTTTGCCCGCTCCTTGCTGCGACTTGACGAGTCGTGTTGCTCGCTCGATGCACACAATGAGACAACCCGTCACTTTAGGATCGAGTGTTCCGGAATGACCCGTCTTTTGAACTTTGAGGATCCGTTTCATCCAGGCCACCACTTCGTGCGATGATGGATTGGCTGGCTTGTCCAAGTTGACGCAGCCAGACCTACGTCAAGATAAAAACCAAACACATGGAACGCTATTCCTGTTTCTAATTAGTTGACAACAAATGCAACACTCACTTGACATATTCTACAATATCTCGCTGCAACGGAGAACACCCAGAAGGAATGGGAGTGTAGTGATTCGTACGTATATTCAACCTGTCAAAGCTCTATCAAAAATTAAATAAATTAAATGACACAGCCAGCAGCCATTCATGTCAGTGGTTTAGATATACCTGATACTATTAACTCATACCTTCAATAACAACGGCCATTGCGAACATTCCAATTTTCCTGGCAATTCCGATGGTTCGATGAAAAACTTTTGTTCATGTTGAACATCCTAAAATTTTTCCAAAAAAAAAGAAAAAACACAATCAATTACACTTTCAAATTCACTGTAATCTAACGGTTAATTTTGGTTACCCCTAAAGTTTTAGCCTTCTTTTTCTTATGTTTTTCCTGACTCATGTCACTGCCTAAATCTGTAGTTAAGTCATAATTATAAGCCAACAACAACAAACACCACTAGTGATAACGTAACAAAATAGTATTACTGTATTTAGCGTTACAGACACCATGCTGCTACCAAGTTAGGGTTATATTTTAAAGCATACTTTACACGCGTTTGCAGTTGACACATTGCAACTCGCAAAAACAGTTTATGCAATCGAAAACAATGAACAAGTTAACGTTCCATAAAACGAATCTTACATGGTGTTTATAACTAATAACAAACTAATTAATATCTTACAATCTTCTGCCATAGTAAACACGTGGTACCAATGCCGTAGACGTTGCGTGTTCAATACTATTATACAAAGTGGTTGTTTTTTTTTAACTGAAAACCGGGCCGACTTCAAAACCTGAAATCTCACTGTCGGATTTTACAAAACCGCTAATTTGCACTAATTTAAAAATCTTCCGTTAAATTCACGTATTGATTTTATGATTCTTGATGAATTAAAATTATTGACTATGATATTTTTTTGACAGTAAACTTGACCTTTATGCTGGTGGGCGGAGCTTACGTAGGTTACTAAAACTAAAGCTTTTGACAACTAAAAAGCTTTTTTAATAATAGTTCCAAAATAATAGGTTTGATTAGCGTTGCAAATATCGCACCACTGATCTCGCTTGAAATTACTTGCATAGCATAATGCATTTTAAATAGTCATAAACATTGAAAATGTCGCACTCTTAAGCGTGTTTAGCTTTTAACATTGCAGATCTCGCATGATTAAGCATCTATGATTTTACCGCATATTAATACCCCTATTGCCATCTAGTGACGACGTTTGACAACTAATAAATTTTAATGCTTCGAATCTCGCTGTATCTATCTTATATCACTAACCACTAAAGATAACGCAAATTTCAAAGGTAAAAAATCTCGCAAGGTTTAGCAAATAGCAATATTAAAAACTTGAAACAGCGAGATTTGCATAAGTTAATAAATACTAAGTTGTAAAAATCTGTCACTAGATGGCAATAGTATTAAAATATAGAGATGTTCATCTTAATTACGCGATATCTGCAATGTATAATGACCATTTACGTTTAATCATGCAAAATCTGCAATATTAACAACCCTTCGTTTAATCATGCGATAACTGTAATGTTTACAACAATGTTCGCTTAATCATGCGAAATCTGCAATGTTAACGATTACGCGTGCAAAATTTTCAAAAGGAAGAAGGGCCTAGGGAGGGAGCATTATTTTTTTCATAACATACGTTAGTTAGTACAGGTGACCCTCGTATAACGCGGTACTTTTAAAATGCGGTTTTGATTCAACGCGATTCAAAAATTGTAGCAAACCTTGCATAACGCGGTTTCAATATAACCAGTGGTAAACCAGCGGGATTTTCACTACAAGTTAGTGAAAGTGACGTTTGAAAATGATAGGAATGTCCAAGAAGTTTTAAGCAAC
Source organism: Cryptops parisi (assembly GCA_034695005.1). NCBI lineage: Eukaryota > Metazoa > Arthropoda > Chilopoda > Scolopendromorpha > Cryptopidae > Cryptops > Cryptops parisi. The sequence goes on along the minus strand of JAQIWH010000044.1, from coordinate 13,070 downwards.
AAAAAATACACCTGGTAATTGTTAAATAAAGAACATCAATAAAATGTTATTAGTAATGATGACAATTAAATGCATAGGCCTACTTGGCATTGAACAAATGTTGTTAGTGAAAGTTATTTTTAATTTTAACAAATTTGTGCTTTGGTTTTTAGTTCGTTATGTTTGTTATATGAAAATTTCTGGAAAAAAATGATTTGGTTTTATTTACAGTATTTTGTAAAATAAATAAAATAATGAACAAATGAGTATTAATTCGAAAAAAAGAAAAAAGATAACAAAATTCCTAAAGAAAAGATGTCAAAGGGCCACTTTGATTCCAGGAATCGTTTTCTTATTAAAAGTATATTTTTAATGTCTTTGCTTTCGATTTTTAGTTTGTTAAATACAATTTTCTGAAAACAATTAATAAAAAAATACAGACAAGGATATTTATTGTTGATTTTATACATAAGTACCTACTCTACAGTCAAGCATTATATTGAAAAAATATTTCTTTTGGAACGTAACCCCACTTTTAGTATGTAATCAGTGTCTCACATAACGCGATTTGTATAACACGACATTTTTTTTGGAACCTAACTACCGCGTTATACGAGGGTTACCTGTACATTATATATCAATGTATCTTCACACTATGTAAACTACATACTAAAAGTACATAGTGTAGTAAATTACACTTTAGTGTACTTTATTTCGTTACTAAATAAAGTATGATTGTCAAGACATTTTTTGAAAGTACTGTAGGTACAATACATAGTGTAGGTACTACATTTTAGTACCTATTGTACACTTTGTATTGTACAGTACTTTCAAAAAATTTCTTGCGCATAAGAGAGGGAAGCCCAACTCCTCCTTGTACACTGCCCTGACGCTTAATCATGTTATACGTGCAATGTTAACGACTATATACGCTTAATCACGCGGTATCTGTAATGTTACCCACTATCTAATGACAGATACACTGCTCTGCAATATACAGACTGGTTGGTGGCTGGTCTAAATTACTAATAAATTGCAAACAGTTATAATATATAGACTCACAAAGCAGGCCCGTAGCCAGGATTTTGTTTCGGGAGAGGCTAAAAATATTTCGGGAGGGACTTTTTTGTCCAACCAAAAATAAAAACACAAAACAAACTAGTCATAACTAACAACGATTAGGTGATCTTAGCCTACTTACTACTATCGACAGTATTTTGAACTCAGTTTTTAAAAATACTGTATGTATATAACAAAATATATTTAGATTTCGGAGGGAGCTTCAACCTCCTTACCGCCCCCCCCCTCTACAAGAATATAATTTACCAAAATCATTTGGGTTAATTTTTATAAAGCGGCCAACATGCCTTCCACCAGTTACAAAATCACTAAGAGTCCGATACCCGACATACGTTACACTTTCCGAGTGATGGTCTGTCTAAAATACGGATTTATCGCGTGAGGCCATAACATATCCGTCCTGTATGATTATAAAATGTCCATTTTTACCAAAGCCAACTGGAATTAACGGAATTAATTGCTACAACGAGCCCGACATGTGTTTCCGTTCGAAAATCGCAGGAACCTAACACCCGACCTGCGTTGCATTTTCCGAGTAATGGTGTGTCTAAACTACAAATTGATCGCATGAGGCCATAACATAGTCATGTTCGCAACATACATGCTCTGTATGAATATATAATCCATTTTGACCGAAAGTATTTGGGCCGATTACTATAACCCTCCCAACAGGCTTTCGCGTTCGTTAATTACTAGAAGCCGACGCTACCCTAGATCCTGGAATTATTGACACTTATTGGTTTGAGTTTGATTAAACCAGCCCAATATCACTATTTTCTTGATGATGGGATAAGAAAATTGGATCCACCTTTTATCTCGCGAAACAGTCTGGAAAGCTTGCAAAATCAATTATTACCTATTTTCCGAAGAAACACAATTTGGGACCACGGCTGAAAATACTGTAGATACTACGACACCAGACCAAATTAAAATAAAAGCACTTAATTGATTAATAAAATGTAGATACGTTAATTTCATCAAAGAGCGGGGTTGTGGCGGTCTGGAATTGGTTATTTGCAAAGCAGTGGGATTACCTACATTACCTACTTTATAAATATAAAATGCATCTAATAAAAAAAAGAAAGAATCCATTACGTTAGTTTAGCAATATGTATTTTTTTAAGAAAGATAAATGTACGTTTTTTTTTTTTTTAAATTAAAAATTGACATTTTATGACATTTCGTGAATATGACATAGCATTAAAAGTTCATTTATCAACAAAAAATACTAATTTATTAGTTCGCTACAAAGTATTTGTACAATATCCGAAAGTGTAACTGATAAAAATAAGACTTAAAATTGAGATAATAACAGATGTTAAAATTACATCTATACTAATTATCGTTAGGTTTTTTTTATCGGATAATCAACTTATAGAATACACAGCTTTGGATTCTATAGGAATAAGTAGTATACTTAATTTACAGCAGAAACTATTTTTTGTTGACAAAACATGTTGTTGAAAATTGTCACAAAATTGACAGAAACTGGAAGGAAATGACCAAGACTAAAATTCAACTTCAGAATTCTAAAAGTGAAACAAATGTGTAAAAAGGATAAAATGTACACAATAATTGTCACTTGGAAGAAACCACGTTGAGGCATTTAAGAGATAAACAAATGTCGTGACCTATAAGTAACATTTGGAAGCAGGATATTCCCCCAAAAGATAAAAAGGCCTTTAAAGAAAGAGCTCACTGTTGAAGCACTCGTTTCAGTCCATCGTCGGTTTACTTCCAAAGACAATGTTTTCCAACTTATGGACAGCCCTCTTCTTGATTCAGCTTCACTACTGCTTCGGTTCGGATTATCCGGTTTACTACTACGATCCACCCGGAGGACTTTACAGTAATGACGACATGCTATTCGCTGTTCTGTTAAACATTGTTTCATTTCATATATATATCTCTCTCTCTCTCTCTCTCTCTCTCTCTCTCTTGTCACGCAGACGCCCAGCAGTTGTTGTCGTCTCGAGTGAAACGACAGAACAGTAACTTGTACGCAGGATCATCCTGCGCTGTGACTACAAGTAAGTCGCTGATGACAGTTTGATGTCGTCGTTTCGGTTACTTTTTAAAACTGTCCATTGTAGATAACGATGTGTATCCTTGGTGGAGAGTCTTTCTGGCCAATGACACCGTCGTCACTGAGCTCAACATCAGCAACCCGTCCGTCAATGGCATGCGTGAGTTTCGGGTTCTCAACAGTCACCGTAACCTATTTGGTAATGACGCTCGCTTTATCCGATGATAGGTGTCAAATACCAAGTGCGAGTTGGCAACGACGACATCTTTCGATCACCTTCCAAGTCCAAATTCCAACGTAACCAATTGTGCGATACGAGAGAAAATGCCGTTTTAGCTGGACCGATCGCTGTCCGCTGCAAACAACCCGTGGTGGGCCAATACCTCAGCCTCCAGATCGTGGCCACTTGTGACAACGACGACCATTGCAACGCCCGACCCGCACGAGCGTTCCTTCCACTGTGCGAAGTGCAAGTCAAAGGATACAGCGTCGCTTCCGCCAAGACGACCGCGACAGGTCAACCAACTACCACTTTCACCCCACTACAGCCCATAGTTTATGAAATAATGTTTTTTGTTTGAAACACTATAGTTACCACGCGAGGAAAATCGACGAGTCAAAGTAGCGTTAGTTTTGGAGGAGTTTCCAACTTAGCAGCGGACGGAAACAAAGACAACACCTTTTCCAAAGTCGCCTCGTCAACACTGTGCGCTAGACAAATAGGTAGGTACCGTATATAAGCACCGTAGGTATACTCCATTTCACATTAGCTGGCACAGAATTTCCTTGAGGCAGCCAAGGGGCAAGCTAGGTGATCAGACCATCTCCAGCGCCTAACACCCTTGTATCCATACTGGCGGCAGTGGCAGCAACTGAAAAGTGTGAGAGGTACGCTCGTCAACCATTGGCTGATTCATCTCGCTGCCACCAATTCCAATTCTAATTCTGTGCCAGCTAATTTGGGATAAAGTATAGGTAGAGTTGACACGACAAAATGACAATTGACATTTCGTTTCACAGACACTAACGGTAGAACCCCACCCCACGTTTTGTACGAAATGAACTTGGGAACGACTCATCGTGTGACTGAAATTCATTTCCCAGTCACACCATCCGCGCTCTCGGGTGGGTACATCACCAATTATTATTCAACTTTATTCAATTATTTTTACCTCTTATACGTTATGAATGTCATTAGGGAAAAGATACACCGCCGAGTTGTTCGTCAATTATCACGGGGTGGATAAAAATTCTTCCGGACTAGTGCATTCGTGTGGCCAAACGAGATCTTTAGCCTCACATAACACCATCCGATGTAACCAAGTGGGAAAATTCGCCGTCCTCAAACTGACCCAAAACTGCACCGGTCGTTGTTCGACGCAGCACCTTCGATCGTCCATCGCAGCTTGTGACATTCGAGTCATAGCCAATCCAGGTAATGACTTTGACTTTGCCCAAAGTGGATTATCTATCTACTTGGACTTTTACCAACTAGCAGTATTTCGTTTCATCATCATCATCTTCATCTTGTTATAGTGAGAAATTTGGCCCAAGGACAAGTAGCTACTCAGAGTACTACAACCAACGGCAGAGTCGCTAGTCTCGCTATCGATGGTAACACACAATACAAATTTTTTTCCGCCGAAAAACAAGTGCCTCAGTGTACTCATACACGTAAGCGAATCCTTTAAATTACCTAAAGTCGCATTATTACCACGTGAGCGTCAATACAGCGCATCGAGCTCGAACGTTTCATGTTCATTCATCGAAACGCTCAAACGCACTAATCCTAAATCCATAGCGAAATTGTATAATCGGTTAACAAATAGTCGTGTTATTTAGTTGAAGATCGTTTCAACTATCCGTGGTGGCGACTTCAGTTTCACAGGCAACACGTGGTGGAACGACTGCTCATTTACAACAGAGCCGATGGACTTAACTGTAAGTCTCTGTCTAACTAACCATTCAATTTCCGTCTATTATTAGCAAAGCCCTAGCAATCAATGTTTCAACTCTACTTAACGACATGATCTCTACAGATCGCTTGCACGACTTTGAAATTCGAGTAGGTGACAAGGACATACCCAATTCCGAAACCAAGAGTCACATCACTGTCAACAGCATTTGCAAAAAATCTTCCCAAAATGAATTCCTCGACGAGGGTCCCAATGAAGTTCTTTGCGACCACCCATTGATTGGTCAATACGTCACCCTTCAACTGGTGCGTCAGTGCACTTTTGGAAAATGCAAAACCTACGACGGTAGAGAGAGCCTGAGTTTATGCGAAATCGAAGTGTACGGTTATCCTGTGGAATACTACCAGTGTAAGTGAGCACCCTACCTAATCTCACATTAATGTCGATGATAGTTGATCTTTTACGTCTTTTGGCTTTCAGCCGTGGATGCTGCTAGTGGAAGAGACGTTCGAACGATAACAGAGCGTATCGAAAATGTAAAGGACCAAACGACATTAGACACCCTCCTTTTGACACTTGGCAATTCCATTAGAGGTACGAGCAAACAAAAGAGATGGACTCATTTCATTTGTCAACGTACTCATCGGTAGTTGTTGTTGTTTTTGTTTTTTCAAGACCTTGCAGTATCTCTAGTGACCTATTGGAAAATACAATTTGCGGATGTGTACGCGGTGGAAGAAATAGGAATTTTTGCAGACTTTTCTAGAAGAAATACTCTAAGTAATGGTCGTGTTCCTCATCCGCGACCGACGTACCTAAAGAAATGATTTTTACGCTTTTTTCATTGCAGATCGTGATTTCCTTATGGAAGCTCTTGTCAGTTTTTCTTGGCCCACCAACAACATCAACAACGACATGAGTAGCTCGGAGTGCTACAAAGGCAACGTCCACTTTGCTCTTGATTTTATGGCTCTGAAATGCGGCAACAAAATCATCGGTAACCACGCGACAGTCTTCAGTGCGGTGCGTTGTGCCGATGGCTATCAGAAAAATTGTGACCAAAGAGAGGCTCAGTTAACGGTCAGAAGGATCGAAATATCTGCGCAAAAAATAAGACCAACTCCATCGCGTAAGCATTAGGCGAACAAATATTTTTTTAAAAAAGTTGATCACTTTGTACGTTCCTTCTAAGTCCAATGACAGTCGATAACTCTTGTAACTGACATAGATTATCGTATCGACTGACTTTGAACGGTTTTCGCTGAAAGCGTACAACGTGAACATAGATAAATTTGTTTTTCAGTGAATGAGGAACAAGTAGCATCTACAAATCTAGACTGGAGACATCGCAATGCCGTCATATCTACAGACAAGCTTGCCCAAGTGAACAAAATAACAGAGACGATTCAATGCACTCAAACAGTGTGTAAGTATCTTACCAACACTTACCAATCTTTCTGAATAAAATACTACTTGGAATATATTTTTGTAAAACAGGGAAGGACCCCTTTCCTATATGGTTCGTCGATATGAAAGCTCACGTTCTAGTGAATGGAGTGACCATCGTTAACCGAAGAGATGGCAATTTCCACCGTAATGTATTTCACTTGAAACAATCCATTTAAAATCGAGTAAAATTAAGAGATGTGAAGGAAACATACGTACTTATGGCTCAAACTATAAGTGTATCCCTGCTATAAAAACAAACAAACTCTTATTACTTATTTTTATGCAGGTCGTCTGCACGACATCGAGATTCGCGTGGGACCAAACAAGCCCATAGCTCATCAACTGGGCCAAACTAAATTCGACAAAAATCTGCTGTGTGCTGAAAGAGTCAACCAGTCGTTACCAAAAGGAACCAGCGACATCGCCTGTGTTCAACCTACCATTGGTCGTTTCGTAACCATTCAAATCGTACGTCCCTGCCAAGCTCAGTATTGCGACAGACTTTCGGGCAACATCCTCACGTTGTGCGAGGTCGAAGTCAATGGATATATCATTCAACTCTCAACACGTAAGATTAAGTTGAAAACAGTTACCGAATCAAAATAACTATTTTTGTTAACTTTTTATGTATGTATGTCTTTTAGCGACGAACGTATTGAAAAGAACGAGCGAAACAAAACAGAGTAGCACATCCGACAGTTTGACATCGAACAAAGCGATCGATGGAATTCAATTTCGTAATGGATAGATAGAAAAAGTGAAAACCTTTTTAGCTTCTTTCGGAAAAACTGATGAGTTCAAGTGGATCTTTAAATGTAACCATTCTCAAATAAAAAAAAAGATCGATCTTGTGCGTCTTAGTTACGAACATGGACAATGTATTACATGACAGATTCCCACTGCTTAAAAAATGAAAACCGAATGCCCAAACGACAGTTGACTGCTCGATTTGTTTTAATGGTTGTAAACACGCTTACAATGTTTAAAAGATGCTGTAAACAACTTTTAAAAGTATGGATGATCGGAAGCATATTGTATCGAATAATAAATAAACCAAGGCAACAGATGCACACATTAAGAATATATGTTAAATGCTATACAGCGTACTTTTTTCTCAAGTGAAACACGATAATAATATCTTGCCTAGTAGTGCAGACAGCCAAAAATCTATGCTGCTAGTTTCATTGACTTTAAAATTAATTTTCAAGATCACCATCGCCTTGTTGCATCAAAAACCATGCGTTGTAGCTACAAAGTCGTAGCCATTTTTTCATCACCCAGTGTTATTTCATTTACCAACCGAAATAAAAATTAGAAAGCACAATGTTACTATAGCAGCTTCACTGCAGATCAGTTATGTTATGCAGTGGAGTGATTTTAGTTGTTTGCACGATTAATCTAATTTTAAAGTTGTCTGACAACTAAAATCTATTTTCGCATAGTTTGAATGATGATTTGCAAAATCGAAAACACTTGTAGCAGCTTCCTGCCTTATAATCGCTCATTGTTTTTGTTTTTATTTCGGTTGGATGGTGGGAAGACACTGGATTATGACTAAATGGACCCTTGACTATTCTATTCAAGGTCAATGAAAATAGCTCCATTGCATTGCCACCGGATGTTCCATATTACTATAATCGGCGTATCTACACTAGGCAAGATATTACCATGTCTCACTATAATAGAAAAAAAAGCTCCTTATAGAACTCATTCGATAGGTTGACTATCGAATACCCACCCATCTTCTACCTACGTTAACCCGTTACTAAATAGAAAACCAGATTACAATGAAACGAACAATAGCATCCCAACGTTAGTACAGACGAAATCGAACGGTCAGACGTCCCTCCTTGTCCAGGTAGTCATGTGGTTTGCGGAAGAGCCTCCTGTGGCTCATCATGTCGTTAAAGCCACACGCTTCCGGATGGCCCTCGATGGGTCGAATGAAGGAATTTTCGTTACAGCCCTGTTCCGACGGCACGGTGTACATAAAAGCCACGTCCGTCGTGTTTGCCTTTCGTCCCAAAATGGCCAGTTGGTAACGACCAGTAAACGGCCACTTTAATTCTTCGTCAAACACCCCCGGGACGAATCCTGCATAGAGACCGAGGTGTCCCGGTTTGTCGTTGGGATAAAGCCGCAATTGCACACAGTGGCCTGGGATATTGGAGTAGAAGCGTGGGCTGAGCAAGTGCAGACTGGTTTTGTTTTTGGGCACCTCCGTTTCCAAGTTGCGAACGCGCCAAAGAAACTCGTGCACCTCGACTCCATTCAAGTAGCCGGTGCGGGCCACGCTCCGGTTGAGGAACCGCTCCACCACCGACTCCAAGGCGTTGGTGGACGACAGAGACGTGTTCATCACCGAAGAAAAGTTGTTGCGTAATTCTCTCACCTGGTGATTGACGTGTTCCTTTATAGCGTGTTGTTCTTTCGCTAGACTTTCCATCCGCCGATTCAGCGAGTCGAGGCGATTGCGAGACACAATCGCAGGGGTGAGCGATTCATCGTAGATGGTTTCATCTGAAAACCGACATACCCATTTTACTGGATGGTGCGTGAGAAACATTTCCAAAATTCGACAAATCCATCAATTCAAAATTATTTCCCCGATATCACAAGAGTGAGACAATATTTTTTTCTCGTTTGCTTTGTATACAAAATTACCCAATTATTATTACCATTTTATATTCTCGTTCAAACGAACCAAAATTATAGGGTGGTTAACTCGCTGTCGGTCTCGAATTTTCTCTTATTACTTTCAAACTAATGAACGTCATTCACAAATCCCTTTGTGTATGACAACTGAGAAGCACGATGATCTCGTAGCACGTGGTCGGCAACCTTTTCATATGTGGGGGCCACATTCCAAAAAAAGTAAGTATTCGCGGGCCGGATAGGTGTACTTATCTATTATCCGACATTGCTGCACTTGGGAGTTAGTGGCGAGTGTTTCTACTTGCTTCTTTTATTAGTTACACAACTTGGGATAACCATAGTTACCAGGTTAGATTAAGTAAAAATAATAAAAGAAGCAATTAGGGAGCAACACGCCAAGTGCAAGAAGCACGGAATCCCTGCTTTGCAGTAAACTTAAGAATCACAAACAGTGTGCAAAATAAGTTCATAGTGACTTGTACAGAAAGTAGGCCTATAGTAACAACAAATGAACTTGTTTTGTTATCAAACAAAAAGCTTGCTAACATAACACACAATTTTTCGTGAAAATTTTGAGTCACATAACTGGGGTGGGGAAAATCCAACAAAATTGATTTAAAATTCCTGAATAACAGAATAATTTCAGTAATGACTTCAAATATCACCACATATTTTAGGCAAATTACCCACATACTTTTATGTGTAGAAAAAAATGTTTTTGACTATTATGGACGAAACCTTTTATAGGCCTGCCTACACACAGCTAGAAATATTTAAAAAATCATGTCAAAATTGTGAAGTTTATGGTGAAAGTCAAGGGGCCCTGGAGGGCCGGATTAACTAACAGTGCGGGCCGCATCCGGCCCACGGGCCGTAGGTTGCCTACCCCTGTCGTAGCACATGTTAAACGGGTATCGCGACACTACGCCTCCGTCACTACGCTGCGGTCACTACGCCGCTGGTCAGTAGTGATCGCATTGTTGTTTTTAATATCGATTAGGCTTATAAATTATTTTATAAAATAATTGGCTTATATGGAGTATCATTATATTTACTTAATTGGGAAAAGTGGGAAGTATAATACATTAGCTAAACTAACGTCATTAACTAACGGAAGAAACTCTAGTGATCTCATTTGCCCCCCCCCGCCCCACACACACACACCATTCGTCATTGGCCCGGTAAGATGCAATGCGGTCCGAATAGGTAAGCGGCGGCGTAAATGTCGGCGGCGTAACTGACCAGCAGCGTAGTGACGGCGGCGTTGTGTCGTGGAACCGTTGAAAGTGGTCGCTATTAGCATCAAGACATGCCTACGCACGTATCTCCGTGCTACAGAACGTATTCGCCAACACATCAGGAGTCACAGCCTCAATTTCCTGGAGAATAATTCTTGCGGTTCATGGCTTGTTGCGATACAAGCCTGTTTTGTTGTTAATCTTTTCTGTCTATTTAGGATTGTATGATGAAAGAAAAAAATACACCTCTCCTTTCAGCACGTCCCATGTGAAGATATCCGGTGGGTTAATGTCGTTTAAGAAATTCACGGAAAATGTGCTGGTGAATAACTTGCACAGAATGGAGAGGCGTGTGCAGTCAAGGCTTGATGCTAAGGCGACCACTTTCAAAACTGGCTTACTATGAGATCAGATCATCATGCTTCTCATACACCACGGTATTTCCGTGCCAAATTTCACTAAATCACGTCCATTAGTTTGAAAGTTATAAGGAAAAAAGATGGGGCCGGTAGTGAGTGAAACATCCTGGATCACCAAAGAAAATAGAATACTTACTAACGCAGAAGGGTTTAACGGAATTCCATTGGCGAATATCTGCATTACACATACTTTGGTTCTTGCCTACCAATTGAAAGCCTTCGTCACATTCGTAATACACTATCGTGCCGTTGAAAATCCCTCCCGTTTCCTCAAGAACTTCAGGAAAATAGTAAAATTGTCCGTGTTCGATAGGCGTGATGGGATAGCACGTAGAGTGGTTACCTGACACCAAAAAAAAAGAGATCCAGTTACAACAGAAAGTTGCCATTTGGAGTCAAAATTAAACGTCGGATTTACCTTCGACCAGAACAGCAATGTGTTGTTTATCTTTTTCGGAAACCACAATTCCGAGTTGACAAACGTAGATTCCCGCATCACTAGGCGTCACGGAGCGAATTCGCAGATTTTGGTCGTCCACTTCGACTCTTGGGTCGGTGGTGATAATCAACGGACCAATAGCGAGAAATAAGTTACCCCTTTTCCACGTCACATTTTGGAATTCATCTGTAAAGAAATGCAAAAGTTGATCACTAAACATGTAAATGAATTGAATTATTTTTCTGAAAATGAAGACCACCAAAAATTAACAGCAATCAATGCATTTGTCACCCACCTTGCTTCATCGATTGACATTTCATTTCCAACGTTGAGTCCGTTTGAACAATGATTTGCGTCATATTTGTAAAACGTTGAGAAAGTGTAGCAGGCACAACTAGAAAAAATATATTTCAATTATTTAGAAAAAAATACAGAATTTTCTCACAAAAGTATATACAAAAACCCACCTATACATAAGAAAATTCCAAAAAGCGTCTTCATGATGTATCCCGAATGATGTAGAGATGTTAAAATGAAACAAAGACACAAAATTGAAACACTGTCACCAACCAACTTGAGTCGTTGAAAAGGAACTGAGAAAATGAAAACCGATCGAAAAGGTTACTTTAGTTGAAACGTTTTCTATCGAGAAACCAAAGTTTAAGAAAACATCATTGTGACCAAAAGTGGAATTTGATCGCGTGTGAATGGCACAAGTTTAAGCAAACTGGCAACACGCGTAATTAGCTTATCGCTCATTTCGCTATAATATTCATTCGCACATTCATGCGAATAGGGTAAATTCCACCACAAACATTATTACAAATTACGGACGCTCGTTCTAGTATTAACTGTTGAATTTCGAAAATAATGGATATTTATTTATATACTCACAAAGTCGCGGTAGAACAAGAGACCATCAGTTTAATTCTTTTAGATTTAAATTTTTTTAAATATTGTGTGGAAATAATTTTGTTTTCAGTAATGGTTGGTTCGTTAAACCGAACTGGCTTCGTGCCAAATAAACAGTTATGGTTAAAATGGTGTCGAAAAACTCGGATTTCTCAACTTGACGTTAAATTGGTGATAATGATAAAAAACAAGTCTCACCCATAAAACGAGTAAGAAAATCCTACTTCGAAGTTTCACAATAGAGATATCCAAAAGATGTTACACCAGTTGATGAAAAAGTATATAGTTTAGGAAAAATAATTGACATAAAAAATAATGGATAATAATTGCCCAGCACATCGAAAAAAAACTAAACGACACGACAGTACAAAAATATTTCTTTTGGTTTCAAATGTTGAATGACGTGTTTTGTTGATAAGTCGTAGTCGGTCTTGTTGATGTTGGTTACTTTCTCGAACGAATGAGCAAATCACCGAATTCCTTTTCGAATTCGTGACTTAACACCACCCCTTCTCTTATCGCTTCATTCGGATCCAAAATCGGTTTTCTTCTTCGATGAGGACCAGCTGCTTTGGGTCGTGAACTCGTCTTCCGTTTGGTCACGTCGGGTGCCTCCCCCATTGGGTCGCTTTCCTTTTTTCCCATTTCTTTACAAGCTTCGCAAGTAGTACGAGAACTTTTCTTATTAGGTAAATGAGACTAAAGAAAAAAAGAATAAGCACTAAATCGAATCATATGTACTACAATATCCAACTTGTGTATAGATCCAGCCGTTGTATACAATGCCTAGCCTCTTTTGGCAAAGTATAGAATAACAACTGTGTAGGTGAGTTAACATTTTTTTTCTAAAAAACTAAGCCTAAATTTAAACCTAAACTTGCAGGTAGGTACTTGGGGTTTAACGAGGGCACCGACTGGCTTTTACAGCTATGTCATTTGGCCCTCAGACTTTATTTA
>JAQIWH010000043.1:0-91393 GCA_034695005.1 Cryptops parisi | reverse complement strand
ACAAATTTTGCGACATGTTTTTGTCATTCGGGTCTTAGTGCAGCCAACAGTTTCTTTATATAAATGGCTCTTTGAAGACTAGCGTCTAGCGACAGATTCGGTGCGTTCGTCTGCGCATGTGCCTGAACACAGGGTAGTGTGTCTGCGCATGTTTGTGGACTTTAACTTTTTCAACATAGCAATGCTTTGTTGAGGAAGGAGTACTCGATAATCAGTTTTATAATAAACAATTAAATTTTTTATTTAAATTGTAAAACTATTTCATTTACAATTTAATTCAAAACGTACTTAACTTTCCAGACACTGGTTAAAACTTTTAATTAAATTAAAATTACAAATTTAAATTAAATTAATTAAAATTAAAATTTTAATACTGACCTAACCTAACCAAACCTAAGACGTTAACGAATGTTAACGTCTAGTACCATACATCATTTGATAATGTTTAATGCCAAATAAAATTTTAACTATACAGTTGTAATTATTGTATTATTAAACTTCTATAATATTATTAAAATTTTTAACCAGTGTCTGGAAAGTTATGTATGTTTTGAATTGAATTGTAAATAAAATAGTTTTACAATCTTCCTTAACAAAGCATTGTTATGTTGAAAAAGTGGCGAAGTGAAAAAGTCCACGAGCATGCGCAGTCACACTAGCCTGTGTCAGGCGCATGCGCAGACGAACGGACAGAATCAGTCGCTAGACGCTAGTCGTCTCCTGACGGTCGCGCATTGCATTGCGGGAGAAACAAAGAGCTAGGCGTGAGTAGTCGAATTGTACGATCGGCAACACTGGTTAACAATAGCAATAGTAACCCAACTTATCCAGATAGACAGCAAATTGAAAAAAAAAATAATGTAGAAACCTATTATTTTGACGTTCCGTGCTTTTGCACGGGTAATCCATCTTGTTTAGTTTTGTAATAATAACTAAATACTTTGCCTTGATTCATCTATAACTTTAGTATTGCATTTAATGCTGAAAATAAAGGTTCTGAACCTTTATTCTAGGTATTCTTTATAGGAGCATTGTATTATTCTAGGTATTCTATTACCTTAGGCGTCCTAATATTCTAGGTAATCTTTATTCTAGATATTTTTCCTAGGTGTCGTTCCCTAGCTCAAAACAATTATGGTTGCAAAAAATTAAAATCTATTATATACATATACCGTTTATCACCATTCTTCACCGTTCTTCTATTCTTCACCGTTTATCTATTTACATCAAATTATGTGCACTCTGGAAAATAACGTACATGATCATTATTGAATGTTTAATTTTTTTTTTTTTTTTTTTTATATTGTTTATTATCCTTTGCCATAATATCATGTACAATATCCATAATTTCATTATTATATATACCAAAGAATAATGGGCAGCCATACGGACAGGATCCTCTAACATGGTTGCCAGAAGTATATGTCGCCGACAAGCATTATATTATTACCAAAACTTTTGATGAAAATGGAAGAGGAAACGGGGAGAAACACGAAAAAACCTGTCCCCGTGATGTCAGATCCCAAACGGAATCCACATGGCACGAGCGGAACCGAACTCGAATTACTCACGTCGGACGTGAACAGTTCAATCACTAGGCCGTCATGGGAACCAATCATCTACAATTCACTCTCTTAAAATCATGAAATTTGATTGTCTTTATACGACTACTAAATGGTACGCTTAAAATGTACTACCGTCATCTGATCTGCGTAGACAACTGACTTTATTTCACAGCTTCACCTTCTTTAAAGATCTCCCAGTTGGGCGGAACGAACGGAAAGGTTAAACATTGGCACAAGTTTAACATCGACATACACAAACTAACTATTACCGCTCCTTCGATCGATATGACCACTAACACCTGACAAGTCATCCCCACAACTTTTGTGCGGTTTTGTTCAGAGCTGTCACCCAATAATTTCTGTCATAACTCGACGCTTCGTTTCGCATTGCGGTGGGACACCATAAAGTTGAACGCGTTTTCCCCGGCAAAGGATTAAGCTCGCGTTTATATCCTCACCCAATCGACGTTTACGGCTTGTCACTAATTCTCCTCCATCCCTTGTTGACGGCTTTAGTCTCCGGTTTTGAGAAACGAACGAGACTGAACGAGAGGAAAAAGTGGGGACTAAAAGAGGGAGGGGGGAGGGAGGAAGTGGGTTGAGAATAGGTGAAAAGGCGTAAAAGGGGGGAAAGAAAAAGGAAAAAATATGAAAGGGGGACGAGGGAGGTTGGCCGCACGACTAATTCCCCCGAGGCCATTACCTTAATTGCTATCAATGGAGCCAAGTGAGTGCGGAGGCGGTAGCCTCGTCCTTGGTGGCCTTTCCCCCATTGATTCGATTCTCGTGATTGCCACTGAACACAAGAGAGCGCTTTTACTTACCGCCACCCTAATGCCCTCTCTAATCAACAGATGATTTTTTTTCGTCTGCTACTCCCTCTCCTTTTCCCTTACCATCTTTCTTTTCCCCCTATTGTTACTTCGTCGTCTCCTCCTCCTCCTCTTCTCTCCTTTTCTTTTCTCATCACGAGTATGACATAAATTCCCGAAGCGGAGTTAGAGAACGCGTTCCGAATGCTAATCAGCAGAAACCGTAGGTGGATGGAAAACGAAAAGGAAAGATGGGAGTTGAAGAAAAAAAAAGGAGTAAAGGATGAAAGCAAGCGACAACCCAACATTTCCTGAACTCATCAAGAGATGATGATGATGAAATCATAACAAAGAAGGAGCACTCCAAGAGCTTTTCTCTCTCCTCCTTTTTCGTCGGCTAAAAAGACACTCGATGATTCGCTGGAGAGACCTAGAGTTAAACATCTCAGTTTTTGACAAATAAGAACTCAGCAAAAAAAAAATAATCTTACCAAAAAAAATAAATATTTCCAAAGAAATGAAGTAAAGTACTCTTCCATTAATAATGCAATTAAAATTTCATCGTCGTGGCTTCAGAAAAAAAAAAGTCGAAACCACCTACTAAAACTTTATAAATACTCTTTCATCGCCAAGACAAGTACAATGGAACTCTAACAAGTCTTTTGATGTTCAAAGAGAAACACAAAACATTTCAACCCGGTTCATATTTCATGTCATTCTGCGATTGTTTAAATATCACTAAAACACCTATAAAGAAATTTTTAATTCCTAATTTAAAATAAGAACAATCATCATTACAATACTCAAAATACAAACCCAAAAAGTCGAATCCTCTAGAGAAAAAACTGCTGAAAGACTTAGACGTAAAGTAGGTATTTATATAAAGATCACAATCCAACAGCAATCCAAAGATCCAACTGAGCTGTACAATAGGCTGATGAAATCCTGCAGTCCTTACGCCAATGGCAGTTATATTTGACCTTTCGTTCGTAAGCGTGGAAAGCTAATAAAGACGTATAAGCCGCCAGAGTCAAAACCCCTTTTCGAAAAAATCGAAAGGGGAGAGAGAGACACAAAAAAAGAGCACCTCGTGTGAGAGTAGGTACTGTCGTCGACACACTCGAGACAGTTCTGACTATCGAAGAAAAGGGAATCTCGGGGATTTCAGAATATTAGAATCACTCAATATGAAAATTTGCTCGGTCGTTGGTCGTTTCCACCAAAACCCATTCCTCTCAGAGTCTTCTCCCCGCTCACTCTTTTATTTCTTTCTATTTTTTTCCTTCCCCTCCCCCTCAACCCCTCTCTCTTTCTCTCTCTTTTCTACCACTCCAGTTTTCACCAAGTTCACCCTTTCCGGAAATCGCGTCTCGCAGATGGTACAAAATTGCAAAGTTTCCCAGGACATAAAGAACATAAAAGAAAAGAGAACGAAAACGTTTGTTTGCTTCGCGACGCTTTGTCTTATGTTAGAAAAAGACTTTTTTAAAAGAAGCAGGAAACAGGAAGTGGAGGAATGCGCGAATCAATTGAAATGAAAAAAAAATGAAATCTAGGTTTCATTAGAAAAGAAGAAAACAACCTATTCAGCGACGAGTGAAGAACAATGCACGGTTTTAAACATTCGACGATTGGGTGTTCAGAAAACAACTAAACGCGGGAATTCCAATCAAATAGCTATAGAATGTCCTTCCTTAAAATCATTTCAAGCAATGTCTTTCATTTCATACCAATGGTTTTCTCTCAAACAAAAAAAAAAAATAGAGAAAAACTGTTCCATGGTCGGAATTTCATGCTTGCTTACAATGCGCCTGCAAATGAATCAATTGAGTCCCAAATGGAGATCATCTCAATATCTGAAGGTTATTCTGCCGCCTTTTTTTGTACACTTTACGATCCGTAAAGAAAATATATTTGTTTGCGCCTGTTTGTTTTGTGACTGTTTAAACCCCCTTCGGCCTGTTTTACAATAAAATAAATAAAAAATAAAATCTAAAAAAACAATACCATTCTGTCAACTTCGCTATACTGTTCAGCATGTTATGGCATGATCGTAAACTAATTCTAAGTACCAGTATCTCTTAATATACTAATTCTTGTCAAATAAATTTTTATTTTTAATTCGTACAGATGGTGAAACTTGAATTGGTTAGTAAAAGATACCAAAATTAAAAAAAAAACGATTCATATTAAAAGTTATATCTATAAAAACAAATGTTTTTAATTATATATTTTTAGAGTCAAACTAACTGAAAAAGTTAGAACACTGGAAGTTTTCTTTGAGGTTGTGATGAATAGTATCAGTAGGACAAAAACAAAACGAGGCAAGGAAGAAGAAACGGGTGAAAATACTCTTTCGACTAACGAAAGTAAAAAAGGGGGTAAACCATAAGAGGTTCGATGAGAATGAGGTAAGAAGCACGTCGAAAAAAGGAAAAAAAAATAGGAAAAAGACAGGAAAAAGAGGAGGAAAGAGAGAGAAAGTTGTAAATTGGAATGAAGTGCGCACGCGCATCGCGGAGTGCTGAGGGTCCCTTCTAGATAATTGAAGCTTTTCGCGGGATTTATTTACTCGGCTCTTTAAAGGACGCTCGCGCCACAGAATGAAGTGAAAGCGAGTGAAAGGAGAAGAAGAAGAACCTGCCAGCCTCCTCAAAAAGTTCTTTCCCTTACCTAAACAGGATCCAACAAGAAAAAAGAATAGCAGAAAAAGATCGTAAACAAACAAACAAACAAACAAATAAACAAACAAACAAACAAATAAATAAACATAACCAGTTTGATAATATTATTCACTCACGTCAAATGAATAGCCATGAATTTAATTTTACTGGTAGTAATCAATATAAGAATAAAATCGGATACCCATTCAATATCTTTTCGAATTGAAACGATCTGCCATACTGTATCCGCAAATATGCATCAGAATCAGTGTTTCAAGACAGTTTTACAGTATCAGTTTTTTTGAAAAAGTTTGATGTTTTGTTGAGTTGTTAAGGTGAGAAAAAAAAATCAGGGAAAGAAGTGAATGAAAAGTAGGAAGGGAAAACATCAATTTTTTTTATTTTTTTTCCCGGTCTGTTTTGTAATATTATTGGTAATGTCTGTTTTGTTTATGTTAACATTTGTATAATGTATTCCACCTTCTGTTGTTGTAATTGTTGTTGTACTATCTTCTTGCTTTGATTATTGTGTTTGATTTGTCTCCATGGGACGTAGAATATTAAAATAAAAAATAAAAAAATAATGTTATTGGATTTGTGGATGTGTCGTTTGAGTGTTTTTCTCTTTTGTTTGTTGTTCTTATTCTTAGTGTACTATAAATCGCTAATCGATCGTTTTAAAAAATAAATAAAATATTAAATAGAGAAACCTCCACACAGCATCTAGTCACCATTATGTCGAACCATATTCACTTTACTTTCCATTCATCGAAAACCGCGCGTTGTCCTCAACGTCTCTAGCACGATGAACGACATCGGCCAACTAGGAAAATCCTACAGTGAAATCCCAAGATCACGCAACATCCTTCCAACATCCATCATCTTACTTAGAAGCATACCACTACGCCAAGTTGAGGAATCCACTTTCCGTCAAAACTTTGTGCCGAGCGTCAATGACCAACATCCATCAATCCCTTTTCTATTAGCCACAATCCAAGCCTCATACTTCATTGCCCCTTAATCCCGTCCCGTACAATTAAACTCATCATTTAACACGTAACGTTCGTTCGGGCCGTGCCATATTAGCTACTAGCTTTCTCCATTGCCCACTTTAGCGTACGTACATCATACACGCGCGTTCATCACCACACACCACTGCCACACACGATAGGCTCGGTACACTTGGCGCTATTCGCAAATTATTTCCCCTCTTGTCAAATTTATCATATCGAGGCCCCACGTCTACTTGTATAGCCTAGCGAAGCGAACATAGGCCACCACCATCACCACTATACTACTGCTGCTACCATTCATTCTTGCGCTGCTTATACGCCATCGACAGCGAGTTTGGGGCAAAAGTGTCGGCACAAGCGAATAGGGAAGAGAAGAATATTATTTCATCGTCGTTCAGTGATGTGTTGCTGTTGTTGCCACTGCAAAAGCAGAAATAACGCGGAGAAGGGAATTTACGACGAGTGGTGATCATTATCCGCTCGCCATTAATCATGGCGACGCGGTAAAATGACCGGCCACCATTTCGTGCCGAGCCACCAAGGCCCGTTTGAATTAATATCCACTCTCTTTTCCGGGCGAAAATAAAATTAAATTCTAACGGCCGATAAAGTAAGCCCAGCCACTTTATTATTACAATGGCAGCCGCATAGTTATTACTCTCACCATCCAACCAACCAACCAACAGCAACCCGGACCCCAATAAATTGAAGAGAAAAAAACCCACCAATACAACAAACACAAAACCCATCCTCCATCGAACGATAACTTCCCTAGAAAAGTGTGGACCTTATTTAAAAGGCTGATTTTTACAACTGGAATTTTTTCGTTCGAAGAGGTATAACAAAAATAAAACTAATATGAGTATATTTCAACTTACAGTCTTAAGCGGACCTATTTTCTCCAAGTACGATAATCTCTCTACTGGTCGTAGACATAGAATTGAAGTCAAATGGAAAACATGAAATGGGTTTCTTACCTGGAAAATAAACAAAAAATTAACACATTAATAAACGTACTGAAATATAAGCATTACACCAACTACTGCACTACTGTGATGTACGCGTCATTTCCAACACAATAGCTCATATCATAACCAAGAAAATCAGTTCAAAATATAAAAAAAATTATGATTAAACCAGCTCCACCAAAATGGAATTAGCTTTTTATGTCGTGAAAGATGGTCAGTAAGCAGCCCACTTGCACTTTTAACCCTCCATCTATCGATCAGCAACAACTCGCCTTAACCACGAGAAAGGTTTTAATTAAAGGTTCTCTTCGTCGAGTGAGTCGGTTCCGTTGTCAACGAGGAATCCTTTGTCGATGAGGTAGAGGGAGGTAGGCGCTTTGATGGATCGGCGTCACAATGGGTTCGCTAAGAGGCCAGATGAGAAAGCAGAAAATTTGCCACCCGACTCACGTCGTCGTCTTTTGTAAGTATGTATGTAGGCTCCCGCGCGGACGACCCGAGACCAGAAAATTCTCGTCAGGTGGGAACAGAGAAAATCGAATCGCTTTTCCTCGAGGTCTACTGTGGCCACCTAGGCTTCTTCTTCCTTCGATTCCAGTTTCTTTTTCTTCTTTTCGCTTATGCTGCACGTGCCCCCCTTAGCTCCCAATGGTCGCCGATAACCCATGCATTTAAGCAAGCGGTAATTCTCGAGAGTTGCCTCGCTCGTTCGACGTGTCCCTTTAAGATGAGACTATTTCCCAAAGACCGCCAACCAACGTCAACAACAAACATATCGCCTATCCCGAGGCGTTTTTCGTAGAATGCAAAACAGTGAACGACATCATCATCACTAGACTCGACAAATTTCATCTTCAATTCCGCAACTAATTATAGCCCAACTTGTGAGAATGAAACGAGCATCGTGTATAAGCCCAGCAGCAACAACCGACAATTCGAGTCAACCGACAAACAAAATACAATCCACGCGACATTATATTAAAATTTTCAACTTTTAGGTACGTTATAAATGTATAATAAATTGACAAGAAAAACGTTATATGTCAACTAGATCGAACAACAAAATTTATTTTTTAAAGATATTCAAACCGCATTATATTGTGCTAACCGTGACGAAGCCTGTCTCGTTCTTGGGCGTTTGATTTACTCTATAAAAAATCTTATTAAAAAATATATATCTTTAAAAAAACAAAAACTAAAAGAAATCTTTTAAAGCATCCTAGCCTGACACACAAGATATAAATATTTGATTCGTCAAAAGTAAGAAAAGAAAAATCTAAATTTTCATACGATAAATATTAATGCCTTCATTGTGGAAAAGTCCTCGTGGGTCGCGCCCATCAATTCTTAAACGAGTCTGTTGAAAGTTGGGCAGAGCACAATTGAAACTAAGTATTTATAACGTTAGCGTGTGTGTTGGTTCCTCGGACCGCACGCAGTGCGTGGGTGGTATTGTCAATAATTAAGGCCGAGCCCCAGTCCGAGTTCCCTGATTAATCCTTCTGCCTCGGAGCCAAAGCCTGTTTATTGTTCTCATGCGATATTCATGGGCGGACGCGGACTTAACGGAGAACACTCAAGACCCAATGAAATATTCCGTAGCAGATTCCTAGTAGCGAACGACAATCCCCGCCCTACTACATCATCCAAAGAGTGCAATTAAAAAAAATACGGAACTAACCACGTGGAAGGCTTGGAACGCTAGTCTATACGCCATAAAATTTCCTCCGTGAAATTTTAAACTGATCAAGCTCGACGTGGATTTAATCGAAAAGCAACAAAGCCAACGCGCATTATCATCTGTTGAGGATCTAAGCGCAGATTAAATCCACGTTAAAGGGAACAAAATAAATATCGCTCAAAAAGGATTCTACTTCAACGCCACCACGTCTATAATGACTTATAAAAAATAAAAAAAACCACAAGTTACCATGACCTTTTATTTTTGGTTTAAACGCTTTCACAACATCAAAAATACGTAATGACAAATACATAATAATAAATGTTAATACAGTACTGTCGATGAGGATGTAGACTATTGAATTAATTTCAGCCGTGCTAGTTGCTCAGTCACAAAGGAGAAAAAACATTTTCTGATACTAAACAGGAAACTTTAGTGATCATTTCAACAAGCCTTCGCTCGATCAATACACTATGTTAATCGCACATTTCACTCCAAAGACAAAGCGGCGTGGAAGCTGCCCGTCCACAAAGTCGGCAGCCAAAGTCTAGGTACATAATTATTAAAATTTATAATCGCTGGCAAAGCTTCCGATGTCCGATAATTAAATTAGGAGCAGCGTGGGCTTTGGCCGATGGCGGAAACTTTAAGTCAATTCCCGGGCACCATGATAAATGAGATCCTGCAAGGAATCCCTTTTCACCACGCGAATCATTATCTGGGATTTGCGAGACTTAGCGAACAATTGCTTCATAGGCACCTTCAAAGAACGTTTCCTCGAATTGGACTAAATTTTTCACTTCCCGACCAATCGGACCGCGGTTCCTCGGAGAAAACGGTCCCGAAACAAATTAACATCCGACGACGTTGGCCCTAAATTAAGACCCCGGCGATTTATGGGCGATTCCAAGTCGATGCGAATAAAATTGTGACTTTACTTAAAAGTAATCCCCGGAACATCAACCGCTAGGCAGCTTCGTGGAAGTTCCTTAACTGCGAGTGAAACGTAAAGAGATTTAGGCAGTACTAAACTAACCTAAGTGAACGACGTCAACAACAATGACAATTAGTTTAAAGGCAGCTGTGTGTTGTAACCCTTCGTTTGAGTAAACCGCCTTACCCGCTCAATCGCTTCGACATCGATGAAACCGTAAAAGCCAAAAATAAGACTTCCTTAACCTTAACCTCTCATGTGGAAACATTTACATTCGTTACAATCAGAACTGTTCGAATAGGATAAGAGCTTTAGTCATTCAAAATGACGATAGCCCAGCTGCAAAATGGAGTCACCACAGACTTTGCATAAGCAGTGAAAATAAGTAATTAAGCAAGGAGAAAAAAGGGGGTAAATAAAATTACGCGAAAGTGAGAATGCAAGAGATCACACATGCAAGTGGTCTTTACAATTATTATTATTTACTGAAACATCCCACCAGGAGACAAAGTTAATTGATCACGAACAAAGTAGAAAATAAAGTCCTGAAATAAAAATAACACTAGAGAAAAATAAAATTTGAAAAAAAAAAGTGTGTTAAAATGACAATGAGACTTTCAAAAATAAACGTAACAAACAAATACATAAATAAATACACAATTTAAAAAAAAATCAATGATTCCATTCAGTAAATATTTCTTAATTATATCGAAATGATGTTTACGGTGATAAATACATGTTGCCCTACTACAGTACAAGTCTTATTTCTAATATCAACTAGCTCTAGCAAGTCAATTGAGTAGCACTATGTGGAAATATGAGCCAATAGTGTGATTGGATATTATTATTTTCACTATTCATGAAATTAATGATCTCATGTAATTATCTCATTAACTTAGCTTATCATTAAGATACCGGTATAAAAAAAGTGTCTCTCTCTATCTGTCCCTCTGTCCCGCTTTTCTTCCTCTTTCCGTGGAAGAGTGTTCCCATTGGATATGTAAATTTACACTTAACACAGAAGGATTATCATATCAATCATAACAACGAAAATATACACAAAGATGAGTGAAAATTAGAATTCTAAATCAGTGTGCATCCTCACGTGCTATAGCACAGATTACCTACTAGTGAATAAGCAAAACTATTAACGTACTCACAAATGTTGTGGGAGTACCGTGCCAAAACACGGGACTTTCGTCAAGCGACACGATAAATACTGTACAACAACTCGGAACATTTTCTTGTATGAAAGCACCGAATAACTATAGATTTCTAGCGCTTTCCTGTTGAGCATAGCAATAACTTCGGCCCATAGTAAGACTTCCAGCATAATACAGCGCTATAGCTACAGCTTTTTCAAGCTTTCCAGCACAACACGGAGCTTTGTTAAAAACGTTTCGAGAATTCCACCATAACACTACGCTCACCTACTGCCAACTCGTGGAAAACAATTACGAATGTCGAGCGTAGTTATATTGCATACCGTCTGTAAGGTAGTGTAACGCTTTAAGGTGGTATACTGTATATTCTAATACGATAATTGAAACTGAAATTGAAAACGATACGTTCAACTTGTGTTACTCATAACTATCACGACCATAAAATAAAGCAAATAACAATTTTCCTAGCTCAAGATTACCTAGATACCAAGAAATAACTTTAAACTCCACCTCCGAGTAAAAGAAACAAATTGAAGAACAATTCGAGCTCAACCATTCATTCTCAGCTTTCAGTAAAAGCCAGGTATAGAAACAACAAATACAATAATCACAAAATCTCCTCTTTTATTTTTTTTTTGTGTCTTTGCGACTTTGTCTTCAGTAGCACTCGTGTACCGTGCCCGAGTCTCCCGAGAGTACCGGAAATAAAAGCCCTTGTTCTTCCTCGGGGAGCTTCCCCTCAGAACCAACCCCTTCCGGTCTTAAATCTTCCCCAGCAACGAGTTGGGCAAAAGATGGCGTCGGCGATGATCCGAGAGATTAAAAAGAAACCACTCGCGTTGTGAATAAATCAATGTTTACTTAAAGTCGGGGAGCCGTTAATCACGGGTAATAAATCCAGAAAAGAGGCATGCGGAGGAAACGACCAGCGACATGGGCATCATGCAATATAAATGGCGACATGCCACTAGTGCAGTCGAACCGTTCATTCCCCAAACCCAAAGCCCTTCGTCGCAAATTCCCAAGAGACCTCGCTTGGTAGCTACTAAGACCACGTATTTTCCGGTGCCCACGTCACTGGCAATCATCCCGATGGACAGTCGCTTGTCGACAATGACCACACTCTCGTGCTACAAACTATCCAATGGCGCACGACAAGTCAAACCAGAAAACAAAACAAAAAAAACAAGAAACCCTATAAAGTTGAGTGTATACTAAAGAGAGAGAACGCATTGAAGTGGCAAAAGTTTTCCGTTGACATCCAGTGAGCGTGGTTCAACGATGAAATCCGAGAATTTCACCTTGATATGAAATAATCCTAATCAAGCTTTAATTGAAACAAACGAGAATGCCCAACATACGTAGAATCAAATTTGAACGGCGTCATTGTTTAAACTGAATGCCTGTTCATATTAGCAAACTGTGAAATCATCCCATATTGACATCCCATTATGCATCTGCATGTTGATGCAATGATCCCCGAGGTGACGATCCTCTCAAAGCCTCAGATAAGTGCAATGTAACTGAATGTCAACAAATTACAAAAGTCAACAATGGGCACAGTGTTGTTACCGAGCTGTGTATGCTTACCTTGTGTCTATAGTTCTGGCACAACAGTTTACACGTTGCCTCGAGGATGTTAATACAACCACGGTTTAATCAAATATCATTGTACAGATAAAGCGAAACGTCGCTCGCGCAGTTTAATTAAATCTCAGAATACAAAATAATACTAAATCAAATGTAGTTCAAAAACAAACTCTGAAACAAACGACACAATAAAGTGAACCCCGAAAACACACGCATCTAAAACTTTAAAAGTTCGAAGTGAACTAAAAGGAAAGAATTAGGCTACAGTAAAAATTTATCTTATCAAGTCATTTTCAATAATCAGATAGTGTCTCTACTCATCAAATTTTTACAAGTACCAACTTGACAATATTTCTCCGAATGTTTCTTTATTTGACGTTATTTATTTGGTTTCATTTAGACTAGGTCATCATAGAACTCGTCCTAGTCCATATGAAATAAAACACAAAATAAGAAATCAGGTACATTCATTTAAAAAAATGAATCAGTATCTTGACTGATGAATAAATGCTTAATAAGCTGAGCTGAAGCATTTTCGATTGTTCCGTATACAAACTCGAAACTTGCATTCTAAAAAATGCAAACAAGCACTATTTTGTTCTTATTTCATGTTTAAAAAATAGCGATTCTGCAAATCCTTACGAGAAGAAAAAATCTACGATACATGATTCAATCTTACATAGAACAAGTTAAATCAAACAGTAATCATTTAACCCGTAGTGAAAACTAGCCCTTTCAGTCGAAACGTAGCCGATGTTCCGAGTACCTGACAAAAGCACTAGATCTACCAAGTGCACTTTCACTCCTTTGCATCCAACGAACAGCATGCTCAGCAAATTTCGATTAATTCGCCAGCTTCCTCGTTCGCTTCATTCATTTCGCTTGTGGAAACTAGTTGCAACAGCATCAGAGCAATGGAATAGCGAACAAGCGTGTGGAAGAGAGTATTCTCTCAGAGGTCAGCGAACGCTCATTCTCCCTTTCAGAGTCGAGGTCAGGGTCGGGGTCGGCATTAACGGTCCGTTTGTAATCGCTAGTCGGGGTCATTTGGTGACCAGCAAATCGCGATGCTCCCTCAAACCAACAGCAAAAGTGATCCCCTAACAACCGTAGTAGGGTGATCCCGATTCTTCTTGGAAGGGAAGGTTGGAATTTCGTCTACGACTTTCTTTCCCCAAGAAGCGCCAAAGAAGAACGTGTGGATCGAATTTCTCAAAACACACCCACACAACACACAGTCATGGCTCGACATTGACCCCTTTAGCGCCTAGTAAGTTTAGCCTTGAAGCCAAAAAGATAATACAACTGTGATCCAATGAGGTCGACAATGTGTCACGAGCCGTCGTCTACGTAATGCAAGGAATTTCATCATTAAAATTGTGTAATGACCCTCCACTCGATGAAAAGCAAAAATCACACCTCTTCAGTTTTAACTCGAAAGTTTAAATGAAATAAAAAATCTGAACACTATGACCTTCAAGTTTTGACGACATGACAGTTCAAAAGACTATCGCTACCATTCTGGAATAGGTCAAAGTTGTTTGTTTTTTGTTTTGTTTTTTGTTGTAATCTGAGTCTCTTTTAAAAATTTGAAAAAAAAAAATAAATGAAACAGTGTTTTAAACCAAAAATGTGAATAAAAGGCCATGAAGAAACAAATAAGAAAATTAATAAATAAAAAATAAAAAAATGAAAGAAAAACTGATAAACCAAAAAATAAAAACGCTTCAAAAAGCTAATTTTAGCATGAGACCTATTGTTCAATTCGGACAAAGCAACAGAGGCCAAAGATAGAACGTCGAAAGAGTGCCGAAAAAGTGAAAGTCTATCACAAAGGATGAACAGCAGCAACACGGAATTTGAAAATAAACAACCATATCGAATAAACCAACTATCGTGTACACCTTTCACTACAACATCAACGGCAACGCACTTATCATCAAC
Source organism: Cryptops parisi (assembly GCA_034695005.1). Taxonomy (NCBI): domain Eukaryota; kingdom Metazoa; phylum Arthropoda; class Chilopoda; order Scolopendromorpha; family Cryptopidae; genus Cryptops; species Cryptops parisi. The sequence continues at coordinate 77,060 of JAQIWH010000043.1, read as the reverse complement.
TGGGATCTCACGTTGTAGACATTGTATTTTTCAAGTCAACCACAGCAACGACGACTAACAAACCAACGAGCGGAACATTTCAAAGCAAAGCTACGACTCTTGTCACGTCGTTGTTTCCAAAGTTTTAATCTCATTTTCGCGTGATCTCAATTACCCCAAACATCGTGAATGAAATCATTTAAAAATCTGGAACAAGTTACTGCGAAGGAGCAAGCTCCACGTTCAATTAGGTAAGGTCGTCGACCGACTAATGCACGTCCAATTGTCAATTTTCCCCACTATCATGACGCTTTAGCATGTCCATCCCTCGGAAATGTATCGCAAAAGCCGCATGCAAACGATTCGATGAACGACGAGAAAATCACTGCTCATGACGCTCCATTGAGTGTTGTAGTTGTTGGTGCATTTGGAAAAGCCAAAAGTTGCATCTACTAAAGAGCGCCAAGCGAACGTTCCGTCTCTGTTAGCAACAGCTGTTGGCACAAAATTAACGTTTCTGGTTGGGCTTGGTAATCAATTTGAAAGCTCGCGAGCCGTCTTCGTGGCTTAGTGGGGGATGGTACGCTTTTTCCCTCGCTTTCCAAATGAACTACTGCTACTGCGTTAAGAAACAAAGTTGCAGTTGCCAAGAAAAACAATGAAACTTTCAGTTCTTCACAACGAGCGAATGCTGTTCGACAGACGGTCAAAACTCCCACGCCAGTCAACCAACCTACAGCTAACTTTCACCAACAGTCAGGTGCAAGTAAGAAAAAAAAACAACACCATTTATTTTCGAGTTCACTTAGCCCACGCGATTTGAATATTTCCTCCCCCTCCCCCACTATTCTCTAGAACACACGGTCAGTAATGATCGTTCTTTTTGGCCCTTTTCATTTCACATAATAAAGAAATCACGAATGTAAAATATTGTACGTACAGTATATTTCAAATGTGCTACATTTAGAGAAACCAGTGAAACAAAAAACACTTATTAATGAAAAAGCAAAGAAATTGCCTATGGTTGATTCATTTGATTAGGATAGTAACTTTAATAAAGTCATTTCAACTGCGACTATTCTCGTGAAATTCCAAACAGAGAATACGCGCTATTGCGGTTCTATTCTAAGCTAGTTAGAGTATTCTCGTTATCGATAACCATTGATGGAAGTTGGGAATTCGCTCCTCACAGAGACCATACCGATACTGCTTTTCACTTTTTTTACGCCGAAATCAGTAACGTGGAGGAAGAGGGCCAAAAGAACGAATCAACATTGACTGAGATAAAAGTTGCCGATGCGACAAAACGCGTCTTCTTAAGTCGATCCTTTTCATCAAAAACTTTTTCCCTCACTCCCACCCCTCGTACACCTAACATTTCCTTCTCGTCTTTCACTCTCTCTTTTTAGGCTATTTCATTTGCGTTTTTTCTTTCCCCTCCTCTTTCTTCTTCGTTTCCTTCCTTAAGCCGTCACAGATCGACCATCGGATGGCGCCATTTGCAATCACAGCACCGCATTAGGTTCCATCGACAGTAAAAAAATTTTCATAGATTCTTTCAATCTCAGCCCTTCTGTCTTTCGTTCCTTCTTCTTTTTCTTCTTCTTCACCGATGCCAAGAAAGAGCCAAGAGAAACGAAAAGAATAAAGCGGAGAAAAAAGGAGAAGGAAGAAGAAAAAGTATGGCGAGGAAAAGCTTTCGCACTTACCCTAAAGAAAAAAAAATTTCGGACCACGGATAAAAAAACAAACCCCCGTCTAGGGGGAACTTCTCATTAGAGCGCATTCACTTGCTTTCCACGTTCGAGCAACACGAAAACCAATTTTTGAACGCAAATAAATCTAACGTGGTGAAACGTCCCTTTCTCAACCATTTCCCCCCATTAACCAACCCACTTTTCGCCCCCTTCCTAATTTCACCATCAACAAACAGCCACCCACGCCACTTTCAACAACAACTTCAAAACCTACTAATCCTCTTTTTCCACTACAATGCATTGATATAATTGAACTCCAGATTTCACTTGATACTTTTACATATATTTTTATTTTTTATTTAAGCAGTCTAAAGAATCAAATTACTGAATCGTTATTAACGAAGGTTGACATGTCCATACAAATTTTATCAAAACGAAAATGAGGAATAATCAAGAATATCACTCACGACGCAAATAATGAAATGAAATAGTAAAAATCACTTCAAGTATACAAATTATTTGATTAATTAAATTAGTAATACTGTACATACATTGAATATGAGTCTCCATTTCCCACTTCATAAATTCCTAATAAAAACAACAAAACATGCATTTCAAATGACTATAAAAGAAAATAGCCATAATTTTTATCTTCATTCACCATTTGTTTTTATATAGTCCATTTCCCCCGATCGACCAAAATCCGTACAAAGATGGTTGAATGAACAGGTCAACGTGAACGGCGTAGCAACAAAAAAATTCCACTCGGTCCTTCAGACTTCAGAATCCCTAACTAAATAAAAACGCAATCATTTCCGCGACACCCTCACCTAAAACCGGAATCGATAGCTTTGATCCTTTATCCGCTCTCGCCGACTGAAAATTCAGCAACAGCAGCGTGCACGCAAAATGCATTCCCTCAGCTTTCATCCATTCTACCACTGATACTATTACTACTACTGCTGCTACAACCACCACCACGAGTACGGTTCGACCCCAGCTGCCCGGAAGCTCGTGAATAATGCATGGTTGCTGCTGCACTGGACAACCAACGACACGCGCAACTGCCCCTCGTACTCGAGAAGGTTCGGCTTCGCTGCTCAGCTTCGAGTTTCAACGGGCAGCCTACACCACCAACCAAACCAGTTTGGCTGGGGCAGCCACTGTCGACGCCCAAAGCGCCTAGCAGAGAGTTCCCAATCGCGCTGCTCACTCACAGAGTTGCGTGATATTGATCTCCTATTTCCGCTCATTCCGGACAGACGGACGGATCGAAATAACGTACAATGGCCAAACTCGGCGCTGCAAGCCAACGAGACTGACACAATAGTTGCGTGAAGCTCAACTTCACGTCCACCGACACCTAGCTGCTTCCATCTCGGGTATCTGTCGTCGATGTGTGGCAGGCGGGCGGTAGTGGTATGACATTTTGGAAATCCGATAGCGCTACCTGCGTCGTCGTTTCGAACGTGACGGGAAGCAGTATCACGACGGCGTACGTCGAGACGGAAAAGATGCAGTTGCAGCTTCCATTTGTCGTCGTCATATTACCGCGCTATCGAAATTCGTCAATTGAGTTGGCATCAAAGCAAAACCGTTTACAGAAAGAAAAAAATAGTTTTCAAACCCCACTAGAAGAAACACGTATATCGAGATTTCGTTGGCTTTCTGGACGCTAAGATTAGCAACGAAGACACTTCTGACATTTTTAAACTAACTGGATTTATTTTATATATATCTAAACCTAAAAAAAAACAACAATAAACCTCACGCGACAAACGCCTTTGAATTTTACGACTTTATATTAACCTTTATTGGTGATGTTTTGATACATACCATTAGCCGAGCTGTTAATGACATTTTCCATGTCACATTTCAACTTTATCTGTGAGGTCATCATATTACGAACAAAAGTGACAGAAAAACTGAGCACAAAAACAACGAAAGGCGCATGGATTTTCAATACCAATGGCTCGGATTTTCAATCCGTTGGCTCCCCATTCCTCTACTTACGAGCCTGTAACACCTTGTACTCCCATTCCCACGACTCATCCGATTCCCCTCCATCACCGAGGGGGACCTATCACCCACGCATTCACATTCATCCCCTTTCTTTTCCCCTTCCCCTTCCTTTTTTTTTTCTTCGTTTCTTTTGTCGTCCCAAGCGGCAGTGGGCAGCCATCGGGTCATCCATCGTGAGGGTGTCAGGGGTCCCATTCGTCGCTACCCACGTGACCAAAGCGGCGCGACCGCGCGGCCACACCGTTTCAATTAACGACGCCTCCCAATGTGGTAGGTACCCTCTTGACCAATCACGACGCTCCCTGGTCCAGGTACCCAACGACAAGTGACGCGACTGACGGACAAGCGCCACGACACCCATGGGAGCCATGTAGCCGAGGTGAGCCAGGTAACGCACAAGAAAAAAAGAACAGCGACATACGTGAAGCTGTCTAGTCCATAAATTACACCAACGAGTAAAACGAGGAAAAAAAGACGTATTTTGCCTAGCCAAGCACCTACCTCCCCCCACCCCAACACACACAAAGCTATTCCTGCCTAAGTTTCCGGAACGGCACACGTTGTCATAAACAAGGACTTTATTTCACCTAAGGAGCATTACCACTGTGGATACATCCACCAAAAAAGTTCGAAAAACAGTTTCATGGTAGTTGTAATGTTCTCAAGTTAGATTGCATTCGAGGAAAAGTCAATTTTCTATTCAAACAAGATAAAGCGACAAGAGTCATCAAATCTGAAGAAAAAAAAAGACCAAACAAAAAAACCCCAACTTTGTTTTTCAACTATCATGTTCTGGATGCAGTTTTCCCTCGTGAGAAACCTTCCCGAATCTTCACGTAAAACTGCCACGTGTATGTTTTCCCCCTCCCACGCTTTTTTTCACTCCCACTCACTTTCGTGAGCCAACCGCCAGTCAACAGCTTGTTAGGTCTAATTTGCAGCAGCAGCCGAAATGACGAAGTAAAGTTGACAAGAAACGGAGATTAAAGACTCGAAAATTAATATTTTAAAAATGTATGGGTGTCGGAAAAGAAAGAAAAGAAAAATTAAGAAAAAAATCACAGGGAGGGAGAAAGAGAGTGAGAGAAAGCGAACGAGTGGATGGATGGATAGTGAAGAAAAATGAACGAGGGGTGAAAAGAGAGAGAGAAAGAGTGTGAGTGAGATAGGAAAAAAAAGTTTAATTTGGTTTGCAGCCAACGTCTTCCCCATGCTTTCTTTCTTGCTTGCTTGCTTGGTTTCTTTATTTCTTTGCCGCCACTGCCAAAGCATTTACCCTTTCCTTTCCCTATCGACGTTGAAACCTTCATCGCTCACTAAGTAATGTAACGCGATGGAGTTTGCATTAATAACAGCAGCTGTCAAAGAACTTTTCGACCAGCAGATGGAGAAGGGGTTGTTTTTTTTAATGGGGTCTCCCTTTTTTTAACACAATTTTTAAAAACTGGCAACTCGATAGGCAGCTCAATTTTAATTTAGCCTTTTAACGCCTCCAATCAATGATGCAAACTTGGCGTAGCTTTCATTATTATCGACCATCCAAACTTTCCATTCCTTATAAAAGTGGCTAATGAAACGCCAACAAACCCACTCGATGGCTTCAACAACTTTGCCAAAATGTGACCATAACTTCTCACTTTTAGCAATATGAAAAGCAGCTTTTCAGAACATTTCACTCGAGTCAATAGCTTATCCGAAAACTTCCACCAGGTTCTAAAGTGACAAAATTAAAACCCTTCATTAGCGTAGTAATGTGAATTGAACAACGTGAAAAAATAGCTGATAAATGAACTTCTGAATTACAGTAAAACAAGTAATGAAGGTGAATCCATAATGTCTAATGTATTAGAAGATTTTGAATAAATGAAATTTTATTTCGTCATGGTATCTGTAACGGCATGTTTTGAATTAATATTTTTAATTTAAACTATGGTCACACATAACAGCTCACAACGGTGGCAAAAAATGGCAAAAATTGCCAAACTGATTCACCACTTACTTTTATATAAAAGTTTGCCATTTTGTTTAAACAAAGAATCACAAATATAATTTCAAATAAAAAAGAATACATTTCCCGATTATGAGTTTTATTTTCCCGAATAGACGCTCATTTCATGGTTTCATGGTTCATAAACTAGTTAAGGTATGTACTTTCTGCTTTGTTATTGGTGTATTGCGTAACCCTTTGCCAGAGACATTTCAACAGGTTGCAACTCACCCATAACTACAATCTTTCGTTCTGTTCTTTGTCGTTTCGACCGCAACTGGTCATCGTATTCGTTCATTGGCCCGGACACGAACCTTTTCTCCTACCCCCTCCATGGACATTATACACCACCGAGGCAGATAAACGTAAAAGGCGCTGGCGAATCCTGGCGCCATTGCCATACTTCAATGTAAAATAGAGCCACGATAAACATTTCGACCTGTAGTAATCGTGCTCGTAAAAGTCACCCGAATTAATATGGTGGCAAATTACGTGAGCCAACGAGAATCGCCTTCCCTCGCTCTCGATTTCGGGGGTTCAAGTGGTATCACTGTTTCACAATGGCTTCGTATTATTGCCAACGCGAATGGCGCGCGCTGATAACTGCACGACACGACACACAATCGAACGTTCACTAGCAGGAACACATTGGACTATATACTCTCGTGTACTAGGCTCTACTCCTCCTCCTCCCGAAACCAATACACTATCCAACGCACGACCAGAGATAATGCAAAGTTAACAACAGGGGCCGTGTGTTAAATCTATCATGGAGTTAATTAATTAATTAAATGATCGATTAATCGGTTAGTTCGTGTCTCATTCCGCTGAAATGGCTTATCAATAGCCTACCATTCACGACTCGTGGTAAAAGAACGACGGGATAGTTATATCAAAAATACAGTTTTTAAACAAAAATGTCGACCTGGGTTTAAAATTAGAATGATCCTAACAGTAATCATGATTCACTGGGCTCGTCAAATAGCAAGTCCGGATTATTCAATCCAGAATGATAACAATATCGCCTCCGAACTAAAAGACAATTAATTTAAATACTGTACATAAAACAAAAATTTCTGCCAGTAATATTAACGACGGTGACCAAAAAATTCGTTCAAAAAAAGGACACCAAGTCAATCTTTTCTTAATACAAAAAATTTCAAAATATAATTAAATTCTGCCTGGTAAATACATGAAGAAAACCTGTCTACATATTACAGGAAATTAAATTCGACTTCTTCTAAGAAGTCAATGGATTCTCGTTATCTCTATCTAAACATGACCAAGTAGTTTAACAAAAAAATGGGGGAACCATGGAAAAAAAAAAGATCAAAAGATGATTGAAATTTTTTTATGCATATATTCTCGATGCAAAAGCAACCTCATTAAAACCGACGTTGCAAACTGATTAAATCCAGCCAACTCATTCGACACACGTTTGACAAACGATCGCCAAATTGCCAGAGGACTGAACTTAAAATCCTGAAATAATATTAAAATTACAGATCCCGAAATCAGTATGCTACTTCATTCTTCGACTTTTCATGTCCTTCCTAAAATTAAAATTCTTCCACGAATGTTTGCTTAGTTAAAGGAGACCGGATTCTTTTTTAAATAAAATCAATCAAACCGCAAGAAAACTCAAGAAACCTACCACCCGCATTCAAATAGTCTTGTTTGTAAGGAGGATAAACTGACTTACAAAGAATGATAACTCGATTTTTTTTAAATAAAAAAAAAGGCAAACAAACAAGGTTTTTCTTCGTCATCATTTGCTGATTTTTTCTTTTTTTTTGTCGAGTGCAAAAGGTACTACCACCCGTCAGATAGCTTGTTATCGCCTTTTCAACCAAAAAAAAAAAAAACATGACAAAAGAAAGGGTGTAGTTGACGTTCAAAACTGTCTTTTGCTTTTCACGCTCAAAATGTCAACTCGAGAAGGCCTTCGAGAGGTGACAAAATAACTACGACACGAGGCGAAGCACGCCCGACTGACAGCTTAATTACGCTTTCCCTTCGTTCTATACAACCTTCATCTCGCACACACACATCCACCCACACAGACCCTACACATCGAAGCAAGGTGATAACATCGTGAATAAAAGTTCTCCCTTCTTCGTGTCTAAAGTCAAACACGTGGAAAACAAGGAGATGAAAACTAACTTTCAAAATGTCAAACGTTGAGCGAGGAAACCATTATTCGAGTATCTCAAGTATTCGTCTAACTTGGATCACAGGCGCAGTGTTGGAGAATTCAATCGCCCTGACAACATAAATAAAATTACGAATTTAATCTAGTTGAACTTAAATTACATAGAAAGGGGAGAGGGGTAACGAACGACAACTCATTGTAAAATCAGCACCGGTTGGTTAATTATCGCTACCAGTTGAGTCAACAAATTCTAGTATAAAGAACAATGGTACGTTAAGTTAAGCTCAACCAGCAAACGAACGCACGCGCCATGGCTTTTCGGGAAAACTTGACTTTGAAGCGCAATGCAAACAACGTTCGATGGACTTTGGTGTGTGTGTGTGTGTGTGTGTGTATGTGTATGTGTGCGTGTTTTCAACTTTGTTTTCTCGTCGATGCCCTTCGTGTTGACGCCACTTCCGATTACAATATTGACTAACGAATGTTTTCCTTTGGGCAGTGAAACACTCCTTACCTTTACGACGCTGACAAATAGAAACTACCATCAACATTACTTTGTTGTTTTCTTTATAATCCCTAACAAACTTAACTTTCGACAACCAGAATCGCAAAACTATATTAGAAATGGTAAGCCGTCATCATTTTCGTCCCAGAAAAAGCAATCACTGAGATGAAAATGTTAATGAAACATCTTGTATTACGCTTTTGACCCCCCCCCCAAAAAAAGAGCAGAAAAAGAGGTCATTTATTTTTCTCATTTTTTCTTAAGTAGGGCTATATTAAATTTTGGATGACCATTTCAAGAAGAACCATTTAAGAGTAGAATGCTCAAGGGTTGTTTGAAATCTCTCATTCGAGGGGTTTATTTTGCAAAGTGATGCGGTTGGTAGCATTCGCTGCCACCGTCGACGAGCGAGGTGATTAAGCGCCATCTTAAGTGACCCAACGCGAAGAAAGCCAATTAAGAGAGTAGTTCGCCTTTTGTTCTTCACCACCCATCAAAGGCGTGGGCGGAACGTCCTCATCATACACCAAGTCGTCGTCATCGTCGTCGTCTACATCGTGTGGCAAACACCATCAACGCTCGCTTTTGTGCCGAAATGACACACACCTTACTCCTAATACACGTGCCGAATGGATAATCCGAGTGCCATTTAACGATCTCATTATACGTGTCCAATCGGCCAAAGTAGACTGACTGCGCACGTTTCACGCTCCCACCTCTTCTTGGTGGTGTCTGTTTACGGCTGCGTTAAAAACGAATAACTCACGACAACATAAACGGGTCGTCGTTAAGACACTAACCAATCCCACCCGCCCACAAAACGCCCATCATGCAACTGAATAATTACAAGAACAACACCATCAACTTCTGCTTTAACTAAGCAAATTCCTCTGTTTATCTTTTCTTCAGCGACGGCAGCACCTACAACCTGCGATACTCCGACGCACCAATATGGATTAATCCTAAGCCAATTAGCTTACTGCTACTGCCTTACACTCTGTCTAAAGTGTACTTTTAAGCCATTACAACTCTTAAAGCAGTGAAAATGCCGACAGCACTTCTTTGACATTAAAGCTAAGCAGCCTTTACTTTTCAGGTTAAAATCCAAACCAAGTGAAACTGAGAGTTTTGAAGGAGCCTGTAACTTGTCACTTCGATGAGTCGAAGATCGAATTCGATGTATGCGTACTCTAATGAACATCAAAATAAAATAGTCCTATCAAAGATAAAATAATGAGGAACTGGTAAAAATTCAGAACTCCGAATAAGCGCAGTGACGAGAGTTACGGGCTCGCTCATTCCAACACCAGATGTTGAACTTATGTCTTGTTATACGCTTTATATTAGTTTCACATTTGAGTGAGTTTTTGATTCCGTCAGCTTGTGACTGGCCCTAATTGGTCAGTAATGTATACTGCTATCTACGGGTGTTTATAAGAATGTTATTTTTTAAACACGTCTGAGTTACACACGATATAAAAAAATACAGAAAAATAAATTTGTGTTCTGTATATAACTTGTTTTATATACTATATAATATATAAAGCGTAATGTATATTGAAAAGTACATTAAAACATTTTTGATGTACTATTTTGTCACTACGCTTGTCAAAACAAAAAAGTTAGCTGGTATTAAAATTACATTACAAGTAGCACTAGCTTTTGACATTGAAGGTGAAGTGAAGAATTAGCTTTCAATTTAGCACGCTAGTAATGCAGCAAAGCCAACCATTTGGCATATTCGTGTCAAAATAATTATTTATTTCTGTATTTATTTATTTAATGCAGCATCCACAAGGATGCCACACAATTTCGTACTATAACAACAAAAATTAACAAAACAGTCGTCGAAAGTAATAAGAAAGACACCCGAATAGACAATCTGACAGACACCCGAATCAGTTTTTTGTGGTTAATAATATGAAAAGCTGTAATTTATTTTTACAAATCCATATACTGTACAACTAAATTTTGCATAAACGGGGAAAATCAAACTTCAAACTACCGAACAAGTACTGTTATTTACTTTCCTCTTGGTTGTTTTTTCTCCATGACATTTCACGGCAATTCACAATGTAATGCAGATTGCAATACAAATAGCTTGTAACATGAAAAAAAAATTCATGACTCAATTAACATGTTCATTTCAAGCATCTGACTACTCGTTGGAAGAGTCTAAAGTTCGGTTTCGGTGCCAAATGGTTGGTTTTGCTGTATTAAGAGCGTGCTAAGTTGAAAGCTAACTTTTCTTCAATCTTCAATGTCAAAAGTGAGTACTCGTTTGTAATTCTAAGACCAGTTTGATCTTCCGTTTTGAAAAACACGGTGACAACATAAAGATTATAAAATATAAAAGAGAAGAAAAAACACTTTCCAGCTACGTTCGAATAATTTTATCCCTACACAGCTTGCCAAGTATGTAATTAATCAACATAGTCGTTGGCTGATTAAGGCCACTTAAAACTTGCTCGACAAACAAAGTGGCGACGAGAAAAAATTAATGTTTTTTTTTCTATCCGTCTTCTTCCATTGGCGTTAACTTTTACGTTGTGTGACAATAATAAGGGTAAAATAAAAAATTAAACGAAAGCGAAGTTGTTAGCTTGGGAACTTTGCGCGCGAGGGTTGGCGGATGGCAAAACAAGGGTCGGTGCAGCTCGATACCTTGTCGGCGTTGTTTTCAATTAAAGTATATTTTTCTTTTACAGGCGATTTGCCAAGTGCATTCCTAATTAACTTCGTGGAGCGAGCGAGAACGTAAAGGAAGAAGAAGGGGGTGAAAAACGAAAACGGGAGGGGGGGAGGAAAAACAAAGAAAAGGGCGAAAGAAGGAGGGGGACGAAGTCGAATAAGAGGAGAAAAAGTGTTGAGGCGTGGGAGGGGAGAAAAAGCACTCACTCCGACACTGAAACTTCATTCCAGGCAATTAAAATAACACCCGTAGACGAGTAAAGACCTTTCTCCTTCTATACTTCTCAAACCTTCCCGAGTTAGGGCTGGCACGCGAAACGAATACGTGCGCGAGGGCAAAAAGGAAAACTAAAAAAAAAGTTTGAAAAAATTTGGACGGATGAGGGAGGAAAAAGACACCCCTAAAAAAAAAAAACTGAACCAAAATGGAGTTAAGGAGTCCAATGGCGTTGGAGTTTGGAGGGAAAAAGAGAAAGTCGTCGTCTTTTGGCGGCGAAAATCGTTCGAATGAAACCGAGCGCAAAATGGCAATTGTAATTCGAGTCACGTGCCTTTACCCCCTCCCACACACCCTACTTCATCCGTTTTTCCTCTTCACCTCAGTCCGGCGCAATCAGTACATCGAGTATTCTTATGTTTAAGTAAGCGAAGAAAAAATACACCGACGTTACTACTAGTACATAAAGAAAAAGAAGACTACAAACACAAAGCGATAAAAGTACAAAACTTTACTTCCGCTTTTTTATTTTTCCCTCCATGGGATTCGAACCCGAATTCAAATGGCAGCTATAGCAGTACCTTACCCACTGGGCCACTTAAACTCATACAACAGAACCTATTTTTACCACCTAAGAGATTCACCCTCATTTTAAAAAGCACATTTAATACCTTAGTATTCGAGCAATAGTATACAAAAAATAAAGAAACACTCAAATTTTCGTATTGATGTTTACCCTAAAAACGAACGGTTTCTCAACAACCTGCCGCAACGCAAAATTGTGAAAAATAAAACCTATGCGCCGTGAGCAGGAAGTTGCATCTTTTCCAGCGAGCACCGGATACTGGGAAAGCGTCATATTAAGCATCCCTTCACGCGCACGTTATTGGATATTCCCAGGCCGAGTGAAACAAGCAGCGGAGAGGGCAGCCAAGTTAATTTCGTTAGATGTATATTATTAAGGTGTCGAAGGAGGGGGCTTCTTTGTTCCTCCAATATGCAGGCGAAAGTAGGTGATAAAGGGAAAACAACCATGGGTAAAGATAGGGGAGAGAAAGAGAAAAGGGTGGTAAACGAATAAAGAGGAGGGGGGAAGAAGAGAGAGGTAAAGGCTTACTACTGGCTGCTACTAGAACCTAGTACTGCTTTGAAAAATCCTTCTTCGTTGTCGAGTGGCAATTAGAGCACGCTATTATCGACGCAGAATTTGATAAACAAGCCATTGACGCAACGAGGTTTCTGCTCGCAACACGTTCGCATAAAAAAGAAAAGAATAAAAAAACAAACACGGGGAAGCGAAAAAACCCAAATGAAAAAAGGGGGCGTGAAGATTTCTCTTTTAATGCTAGGGGCTGTCGAAGAAAAGACAAAATCAACAACTTGATGATTCCCGATAACACTTCAAAAATTCCAATAAAAAAATCGACATCGAGCAATAGACATCGTATTTTTAACGAATAGGAAAAATGAAAGTAAAAACAAACAAACGTGCACGATAGTGAATTGCTTCAGCATTAGTTATAAGCAGAGATTTAAAGTAAGCACCGTTTCTAGCAGCACCTTGGCAGCTCCGCTAGGGCACAAAGCGAAACAAGTGCCAATTCGGATTCACTTTCGTTTTAACGGGCACACTAGCACGTGGATGTCAAGTCAATTGAAATAGGTTGTGAGTTACATAATCAACAACACCCTTATCACTGTTTATACGCACACACTGTCGATTCAGAGATATCTCGTAATCTCTATAACTATACATTGCGCAAACCTTACAATATAAATAAACATCAAATGAACAGATTTCCTAATATCTACATAAACTGTTGGAATGAATTACCAATATCGATTAGAAAAATTAATTATTCATGTAGTGATTTTAAGTGCCTTCAAATCTGCATGCATTTTTAAAAACAACTTTATAAACATGTATTACTTTGTTAATTGTTTTACTTTGTAATTACTTTGTTTTCTTATTCTGTATATATGAATTTTGTATTTTGTCCTAACAGGATGTTAAATTTAAAAATAAAATAAAATAAATTCCAAATTTTCTAGAATGGAGCCTATACCTATATCGAAATAAGTTGGATGTTCATTGGAAACAGTCTGACTAGTCAAATGAACTTCATCCAAATGAATAAATAGCAAACGAAGATGGCAATAAGAGTGTGCTTAACTAAACTAATGCTGAAGTAGAAAGGGTTGTCTGTCTATTAGTATTTAAATCAACGTGGTAACGAAGTAAATTCAAGTTGGCTATTTACGATGACCAAAACCCATGTGTCGAGAAAGACTATAACTAAACTCACTAAACGGACGTCCAATACAGGCAGCCATTCCCAAGAAATGAAAGAATGATCTCTTTCAGATAACAATCACTCACTGTAATCCGGAACCACACAAAAAACCCTTGTTCAAATTAATTACCAAAGGTTACAGAACTCGGGTTCTCTACCATCAATCTGTCACTAACCAAAGAAAAAGAAACCCACAACCATCTGTTCATGTTTCACAAAACCTGACTTTAGACTTCCATCTCCTCTGACCTAGGTACCTACTACTATTAGATGACTTCATCTCTTTTTTTAGTTTTCCCTTCTTCTCGTTGTCTCCTGTCGTTTTTTCCTCCATCCTTAAGTCTTTTTCCCCTCTTGGCCGCAAACCCTTATTATCCGCTTCGCTCCTATTTCTTTCCTCTTTTGTCCTCGTGTACGCCACGTTCATCCTGTCCAAGCATTTGATTTATACCAGCCGAAAAAAAACCTAGGTATTCCCCCCTTCTCCCTATCATCCTGCTTATTCTTCTTTCTTCATCCTCCTTCATGAACCTCACGTGACACCTCTGCAGCCTCCTCAACCCCCACAACCTACTACAAATCTCCAGGTCCATCTCGCTTTCTTTCGCCTTGACCGTTAGCCACGACACCTGAGAAGAAACGATCAATGTTGGCTCTCTCTTTCACTCGCTCGTTCGCTATTAGCCTCCCACGCAGGGAGTCTCACTCGTTTTCCTTTTTGTTCTCGGTGCCCCCTTAGCTCCACGAACTACCCAAGGCACCCTAATGAAGCTCCTCGCCACCAAGTGAATAATAGATGGAGCGACATTCTTAACTCGGTCACTACCGTTTTGTTGTTTTCCGTTTGGCTACCTCTCCATCTCCTAACGAGGTTAAACTAGACCGACATGGCAAAAACAGATAACACAGGACAAGTTTATTTGCAACATGTTCATTCTACTTCGAGATCAGGTTAACAACAGCAATTTGCCCCTTCTCCCTATCAATTTCATGCGAACGTGTAACGCCACCAAATACATCATTACTAAAACCTTACTAAATAGTTTGCGTCTGTATTAAAACTTCATGGAATTTAATTTGTACTGATTTATTCCTTGAGAATGTAAAATTGACAATAAAACAATATGGTAAAACTTATTTAACGTGTTTCGACTGTTGACACTCGTTTATGCAATTTTGTCTGCCTCGAAATATGAATTGATTCGTTCAACAAAGCGTATATAAAACTGAGAAAGCTAAAAAGAGAAAGAAAAAACAAGGCGTCGAAGTGCATGCAGGTAGTGTTTAGGAACTAGATTGGTAGTCGGATACCAGCAGCTGGAGAGTTTCAATTAAGTTTCTTCCCGCGACGGGTCAGTGCAGCTGGACAATTCAAACAAAGCAGAACGCCAATGTCCACACAACACAAACCCTCATCTCTTTCGAGCACTAAACGAACGCAAACACGAAAACGAGGCGAGTTTTCCTCTCGTTCTCGTGGGGGAAAACAGAACACTGGACAAAAAAGAAGTTGAATGGAAGAAAAAGACAGAAGAAAGAAAAAAAAACGGAAGAGACAAAACGGTAGCAGATGAAAGCGATTTTCCTGGACCACTTGTCTATATGGAAATGTGACAATGGTTCCGTTTGTCACTTCATCTCGTCCCCCTGTTTTCCCCTCGTTGGCGCCCAGCACAACGCGAGTGGATTCATTTCCGGTGACAACAACACTCCCCACCTTGTCCCACCCCGCGCACTTTCACTCCCTAACATCCATCCCTCCCTGTTTATCGCGAAAAAAGTGGATAAAACAAGAGAAAAGTCCGCGGAAATGTTCTAAAACGGGTGGATGGATAGATTTATACATACATACATACTGTATATACTGAATATTATTATTTCCAACAGTCATCGGTTTTTATTGCCAACCATTTCACGTGCAAGTGGATTTAATACTTCTCGTAGTCAAGATCACAGTAGGTGACAAAAAATGGACAATTGCCATAAATAAAGAGACTCGTCCCCTTTTAATTAGCACTACGACTTTTGGTGTGGATCATTATACTGACAATTGCGTTTTAGAATATATTTAGTTTTATGTAGTTAATGCACGATACGTTTTGTGGGTATATAGTGACTTTGTGTAACGTACGGTTTGTGAAATAATGTTGCTTCGGTTGTGTTTAACCAACCATAAATTGTTCCTATTGGAATGTCGAAACAACCAACAAAAAGCGAGGAATAAATACATTAGTAGTAAAGTAAAGCACGTACGGTACTATAAACGTTTTAAAGAGACATGGGTCATCGTATTTGTTTTCGAAATCCAAAAAGTCTTTCTTTGGCAACAATGTATTGAACTATTCATTTGAAGCTTACGATTTCGATTCAGTGTTATTCTAAACTATAAAACTAAACAGTGTGCAGTTCTCAATGAAGATTTTCCTTTCCGTCTCAACAACCAAGATTTCTCTTCTGCTCACAACATACCCACCCACCCACACACATCTCAGCAACTTTTAGTTTCGGCACGAGACCCTTGTTAATCCTTACGCCGCCGCTAGGCACTAAAGTTTCATCACTACCTCCACCACCAAGCAGAATAGGTGATTAAAGTCGCTACGAGAGCGACAGAGGAACTCATCAACGCGACGAGTGTTTATCAAAGCCTCTGCTTCCGTGGTCGATGAAGGCGAAAAAGGAAACGATGAAGGTGAGGCGTGCCAGGCTTCCACATGTCGTTGTCGTCATCAACATTGTCGCGTAGCCCCCTCGTTTTCTCGGTCGGAAAAGAACGGCCAAGACAAAAAGGAGGATTAATCGTCAATTAGGAAAACACCTCGCCGGAAACGGATTTTGACGACGGTGGCAGGAAATGACCTTCCACCCTACGGGCCAAATCTTCAGCTTGCTATCTCTTGGTGCACTCCCCCGCTACTAGACTACTACTCTACTACTACTACTACTGCTAGTTATAGTGGTGATTCCAACGAACGAGACTGTTCTTATCACCTACCCCAACCTCCTCCTCTTTCTTCCCTGACGTCGTCTCTGTCATGCTCATTACGTCGCAAGGTTTGATCCCAGTTTCGTCGTCGGAAATTGGCAAAATGAAGGCAACTGAAATGAGGGTGAGGGGGGACTTAGCGGTCAGGAAATGAGATATTACTAGATGGACCACCCTGTTAGCAATGTGGACCATTGCTTTCATTAACCTCGGGGTATAATTCCACATTCGACGAGACCAACATAAGACATACCGGTACTATAAATTATAAGTCTGGGTTTAACTAAGCAGAAATCTTATTTTCTGGACAGAATGGATGTGCAATTAGCCAAATTTCACGTCCTAAACATAAAACAAACTTTGTTCTTCTGAATAAGAACCTTCCGTTGATGAATAAAGCAGACTTACAACTAAAAAACCCACAACAATCTAATCTCAAAGTTTGTTTCTTCCATTCTACCATTTATGAATCTAACAACGAGACATTACCATTCTTATTTCAACTACTTCTGTCTAAAGTTATTATTCTCGCAACAGTATAAAGAAAAATTAAAAAAGAATGTACTGTATATATAAAAAATGACTTGCGGCAAAACCTAAAGACAAGACAGACCAATGCGACATTTGAAAAAAAAAAGAACTTGCAAGTAAAAGTGACTCGATTTTCAAGACAAAACTTTTAGTTAATTTCAACCGCACTCCACTCGTTTTGCCAGAGGATACATCTTATTTTAAACTATTAAGAAACAGCGCACTCCGCAAATGGAATGTATAAGTGGGCTCGTTACATGTCGACTCATCAAAGACATGAAAAGTAGGCCGACGAGATCAAAATAATCTTCTACCTCAAAGCCTTATGAAGATGAATGTCGCTAATTCAGCCATAAGACTTAAGTAACACCCCCCAACAACTGTCCAAAATGCAAGTAGGCTACTCACCTATTTAATTTTCGACATATTTTCAACTCAGATTTCATTTTCTTTTTTAATAAAAAAAGTTCGTCTTACCTGAAATGAAAAAATACATACATAAGTAAAATGATTTCTCAAAAACATAAAGAGCACAATTAACAGTTCAAGAAACTATTGAATAAACCGAGACTACAGGTTCACTTCACACATTACCGATACTGTAAAAACAAAATACACAAATGATTGTATACAAGGTAGTGTATACGAGGTATTGTACTTTAATGGCCTCAATTGAAGGCTTGCCCGGAATAACGTTGCATGTAACAATTCATAGTTTTGAGTAAATGGCAAAAAAGTATTCAGCAACACATATTAGGTGACCAATTTCAAAATGATATATGTATGTTTTAGGTAGGTATGAGTTTGTCTATTGGCAACACTAGCTAGGTCCATATACGAGGCACGTTTTTCCATAATAATCTCAATATTGAATTTTTGTAATATACAACGTTATTCCGGGCAAGCCTTCAATTGTAGCATTAACACTACTTCTCGTTGTAGACAAATTTATACTGTGAGTATGACGACTATTGAACAAAAATAGTTTGCTTTTTTAAAGCATACATGAAAACAGGCATATAGGCGAGTAAACTCATTGAGTAAAGAACAAGTTGCGAAAAGGAAAGACGACGGAGAAGGGTTTAAGGCGGCGAATTTCGACCAATCCGCTTTGGCGTTTCCCAGGAGATGGTGCAATTCGATGTCGAACCTTCGCCTCGAGAGGATGACAATATCGGGGGCATTAGGAACCTCATCCGACGACTAATCTCCTCATTGGGCCCATCCAAATGTCGATATTGGGCAGCGCCTCAACTGGGGGTGAGGGTAGAGAATCTTTCCCTTACCCAACACGGCAGCAAGAGAGAGAGAGGTACAAAGAAACGCAGCAAAGCAGCCTTCCTCGCAGCAAATACCCCCATCCCTTTCTTACCCCCCTCTCCAACATACACCGACTGCCAATAAAGCTGATGCGTGCAAGAGTGAGGGTGGAACCAGGGGGTTAATCGCCACGTGGGGATGTCCTATTGACCGCGATTGTAGGCCATCGAACAACTCAGAAGGGAACACGGAAAGGGGATATATATATATATAAAAAAAAAAGACAGCGAAAAGAAAGAAACATGAAAGTATAAAAAAATGGAGGCGAGTGGGAGTAAGTGAATGAATGAGCGAGATAATGGATAGGGGGAGGGGAAAAGGAAAGCTAGCGAAGATAAGACTCCACGAGACTTCATCCAAAGGAGCAAAAAGAAGAGGCCAAAGAAAACGAAAAAAAGAAAAGCAGTGTCGACTCATAAAAAAGTAATTCATGAGTCGTCGATGGTACGATTAGGGTTCTTATCGACGAGGCTAAAAAAAGGATATCGAGACCCATCCCAGTTTTTGTAGTAATACCCCCTTTTTTTTCAACTCCTTCACCCAATGCTGCTGATGATGTCCCCCGAGTCACTGAACACAGGGTTCGATGGCGTCAATTAGGAGGATTGAGGAGCTCAATTCCTGAGAGATATATATCTATATATATAAAAGTAGACTACTATCTTTGGCCCTTGATTCGTGTTATTAGTATTACGGTTAAACGAAGCGGTCAGCATTCGAAACCATTAAGGCGGACAACCCTTCCTGATGACATAAAAAGTCTACTTATCGTCCGTGTAGAAAAGTTGGCCAATGACTGGCAATTCCGCCATTACGGCTATTGTCGTATACAAACGTTCATTCTCAACGAAATTGTTTTGGCAAGTAAATAAGAAATACAAAATACGTTCAACTACCATTATCAATTTAAATATTTGGTGAATATGATTCACCTGTAAACAGTGTCGTTACAAATACCCTTCCAAATCGATTTGTGGTTGAAATATCGACAACTGCTGCAACTCAATTGTTATTCAGCTAGTTGAATTCTGTCAACAATAACAGGGAAAAATATTGTTATTATAATTTTAGTTTATTCCTCAGTAGTTTGTAATCCACACAGGATTACCATAGAAGCATGTGTGAAGCGCAGTCAGGATTGCCAATTATCGAGAGTAGATATTTAAAATGTATCAATGAATCGTTCAATATCCGCTAGTCTAGTAATCGTTTTTTGGTTTCCAAGAATTGAATGAGTTTAATTCGTCAAAAAGAAAAAAATTCAATCGATTTTTTGTCTTTGTGTATATTTAGACAGCTCGTTTTTGACCACCCGACGACGGTCATGTCCAAGTAACTAAAAAGTTGGTCAATCAATGGAATAAAAGTGCGTCTACCAGTTTCGCTTACCACGCGTCCTTGGAATAATCAAGGCATCAGCGAAACAGCGCAAAGCCAAGTCACGCGAACCATCATCCGAGCCAGATGATGTCACGAGCAGATGACAAGCGACATCCATAAACCCGAATAGACGAAGATGAACGAGATAGACTTTTCGCGTTAATGTAAACCGATTAAAGAAAAAAAAGTAAAAAACTAGAGAAAGGGAGGAAGAAAAAAGAAACAGCATTAATGAACAAACGACATACTAAAAGGAGAAAAAAAAATCGAGATAAAAAAAAAAGTATGACGACAAAAATTCGCTAACGAGATAACGACTCCTTTCAACTTTTCATATCCTCCACTCACTCGTTCAAAAACTTCGTCCCTATTTTATAGTGGAAAAGAATAAAGAGAAATAAAAAAGAAAAAAGGGAACCGGTCCAATAAACCGAGCGTATATCCTAACGATATAAATGGAACAAGAAATCATCATCATCATCATCATCTGCTGATTCTCCCTTTCCATCGTGAACGGCTCATTAAAAGCCCCCCCCCCTGGCTCTTCGGTAGTCATTTTACCTGCTGAGAGAGCCTAATATACAGTCCCTTATTTCCATGCAAAGTTACGAAGGCATAAATCCACTTTACGGCCTCGCCCTTTATCCTACCAACCGACCGGGAAGATTTAAAGCCCGGCTTTAATAGGGCTACTCCTCCGAACAGTCGTCGTCGTCATCGTCGTCCACGTCCACCCACGCCACATCCCTTTTATATATTTCATCCACTTCGCCACCATTACGACGACGTCTACTATTACTACTGCTGCTGCTAATACACCTGGATGATGAGAATGATGACAGTGAAGTACCATCCGACTAACACATCTAATGGATACGCCATTCACAATGATGAGGAAACGAAGCCAGTTGAAACGAGAACAGAAAAAAACAAGAAAAACATAGGAATTCACGTCTCTTAGGAGTTCGTTTTACAATACACACGGTTTTGTACTAGCCATCGATTTTTCTCGCCAATTTGCGAATGATCAAAGAAGCCGAGTGAAGGCAAGTTTGCAAAATAAAACTTGCAAAAATAAAACAGGGAAAAAAACATGAAAACCAACGATGACTAGCTGAATCTGACAAACATAAGCACTTGTAAAAATATGTATTAATGACTAAGTATAAAATGCAAACCTTGCGCTTACTTTAGTTTTTTGTTTGTTTTTTTTAAACTCAGAAGCAACATCCATAAATTAGCAGAGTACGTGGTTCACCAAATTCTTGCAGGACTTATTTTTTTTTTCAAGTATTCACCACACTTTCATGTGATTATTTAAATGTACATGATAACATATGAATTTTTAAACTTAAAACCTTAGTGAAAACGCTACAGTGATGACTCAGACTAATGAGTGTTTTAATTTAGTAGTAAGTTTGCACGATTTTAACTTCAAAAGTGTGAGAAATGCAATTCCAAAACCATTCTTGGAAAAAAAACAGCAACAAGAGGGAGCATACAAAAAAAGAACGAGAAACCCAGGTGGATAAGAAAGATGATCAGCATTTAATCAACGCCAATACCTAAAAGTAGCCTACAACGGGAGAGAAATAAAAGGGGACCCCCAAGAGAGCCTAGAAATGAACCACGACGCACCGACAAAGAACCTCCTACGTGGCTACCGGATGAGAAAGAAGAATAGACAAAGAGAGCGAATGGACTCCCCGAAACATCCCTGCGACAAAGAAAAAGGGGGAGGATGGTGGAACAAAATAACGACCACGTGGGAGGAAGTGATTCGAGTCGACATAGGGATTCCCTCCTTCATTCACTCTTTGATTCTCGGTCCGTGACTAGGGCTAGGGGAGCTCCATGTAGTCATCGTTGAGGCACTTTCGGTTCTAATCTGTGCACGCACACTCTTGCTCCCTCTCGGCAACGCTAACCCTACCGCTAATGCACTCATAATACCACGTGCACAGGGGGCGTATCGCTCCATCGCAATACGGTCGGGATTAGCTATTCGATGACGACGACAGGCCTACGACCGATTCAACCGGAAGCATCTCGCTTTCGGCAGATTGGTACACTTTATTCTATCCCTAAAAACAAAATTATTCTGTCGAACCCCTCCGACTGACTCTATTTTGCTCGGATTTTTTTCATGCATCCCTATTGCAAAGCGCATATGCAATTTCAAAAACAAACAACACTACTAGTAGTAAACTGCTACAGGAATGACACTTACGGTAACAAAAATGCAAAGCTTCCAAACCCAAATACATGCAAACAAGCTTACAACTTGGAGACACTATCATTTAATTTTTCTTCGTTTTTTTTCCAAACGAGAAACGTCTGCAAACACCGCGTTTCAATGGAACCACTTCGGTAATTGTAAACTATTTGGAACCTTTCCAAAAAAAACAACAAATAAAAAAACAAGCTTCATTCAGTTGGTGATACTTCGAAGCTTTTTCATAACGTAATAATCAACGCCTCAAAAGAAAAAGTGCACACAAAAAAAAGAAAAAATATAAACGAAAAGAAAATTTCGGGTAAAAAATTTAATGCAGTTGCAAATGGATTAAAATTCTACGCGAAAACACAACCAACCCCAACAACTAATCCATCTATCGTAAGAAAGATAAGGAACAGCCGCAAAAAAATAAAACTAACTCCAGCAAATTGGTAGACTAAAAGAAACAACAAAAACTTATAATATAAACCAAGAATTGATGATCACATTTTTTTCTAGAATTGTCGTTTTCAGCAGCGTTGACATCTAGGCGCCGAAAAAGAGAAGGAAAAAAGCTCATTATCGCCACCTCTTGTTGGCAGTAGACCCATTTCCCCTTACGACGACAACGATATACTTTTTACAACACATACTAGCTTGCTGGTTTCCAGGAAAAAGGAAATTACATATGTAAGCTCTTCGTTCTAAAAAAAGGACTCGCAAAAACTACGTTCACAACACACGCGTGCGCACACACACACAAAAAAACTACTCGGCAATCGAGGCAATGTCCATAAACGAGGAATTTTCTCCATCCACTTTTCTCTTCGACGACAAAAAAAAAGACTAGAAAAAAAGGACAGAAAAAGACGAAAGCTGGAGTTGGCAGTAGGCTGATAGAAGATGAGAACCCAACCTCATTACTCGGGAGCTTGTTAGGCAAAATGGCGTCGTCGTCGTCGGAGACAGAGAAAGGGTCCCCTAGAGAAATCGATGGGCGAGCGAATTAAAGCTGGTCCCTCTTTCCACTTCCTTTTTTTTCACTCCCCCCACCCCCTTCTTCCCGGTCATCTTCGTCATCGGCCAGGTTTGTTGTTACTTCAAGAAGAAGAAGATTGGAATTTCATCCACTTTATAGAGCCACAGGACGATTGGACCAGTCGTATAAAAAAACGCAACCAGACACTTTCCAGAAGTACCTTCCAACAGATACCCAAAGTCGCAGACGACCCAACTTGGAGATTTCATGGCACCACATTACTTCGACGCAAACGACTTAAGATAAATTTTTACAGCAACAGTAATCAACTTCTACGACATCCATAAGAAGTCACTAACAATAACAACAATAAAATAACCTACAAGTCAACACACAAAATCTACTAGTTCCGTAGTGGTCAACAACTCTTAAGGCAAATATTCTGTTAATTCTTCATCTTTAATTTATAAGTAGATTAGCAAATTGTTACAAAACCGATTGTTTTAATGGTGATAATAAGATTAATGCATGCGTCATCGGCTATTCCAATCCTGATACCCAAATTAGTGCATCTTCTACTGACTTATCCTTATTATCTAGTAATTAGCCCAAAATGCGTGAACACTAGTCTTGGTGTCGACATTAATAAATAACATTTACTGTCAGATTAGACTGAAATTCATGAACTATTTTCTTCAACCTCAAGTTAGCCTAATTATTCCAAAAACCTCATTCCAGTAAATTTCATTCGCCGAATCCACAAAACACACTAGACGAATTGCGGATGAATTCTTGGATGCAGTACGTTCACCTTTGTCGTCGTTCTCTTCTCGTTCCCTCTTTACTATAGTTTCCTTTCTGTGTTTCTTTGTCGTCGTCCTCGTCATCATCATCTTCAATATAGCTCAGCAGCTGTTGCCATCGAACGTCCGTCGCGAGGATATAAAACGCAACTTTTCCACCACATCACCATCTACATTACCAACTTATCTAGCCCATTGTCGCGACATGATTTCTCTCAGCAAGAAAACGAGGGGCCAAAAAATATATATCGTTCACGTGCACCGGAAAAACTACATACAACCTGACCCTCTATCTTACCCGAAGAAAAAAAAGACTTTATACTCACAGTCAGCGCATCTATATAGTAGTCTTTCTTCTTATTTATTTTTTTTTTGTCATCGTTGGAACAATTTCGCAGTTATGGCAGTATCGCTAAAAAAAATATACACACTCTACTTTGACTCGTAGTGTCTCAACTAGCCATCGTCGTGGTCATCGACGTTGTCGTGTTTCGGTCCTTAGACATTCCACAGAATCGACCGTTATGGGACACATGGGAACCAACTCGCCAACGCATGCGCCTACGACGTGACACAACCGGCGATTTTTCGTCATAAACTTGGTCAAAGTTGCACCGCTGCAAGCCATTGTCAAAAATCCGCTTCCCAACTACCCAAAACCTTATTTTCTGTCGAGACTTTTTTTTGATAGGTAGTAGCGATTTTTCATGATTCGTTTTCCTCCCAATTTTTTTTCAAACGTTATAACCTCTAAAGCTTTACAGAAAATTGGCAACCGAGCTCCCACGCCACATATAATAATAAATATAGACTCGATATATCAACTCGATAAATATAAATTCAATATCAATCATGTTAGACCTAACTACTATACATATAAGTACCAATTTGGAAACCATAGTTTTCCGTAAACAATGGTTTCAAGGAACATCGATTTAATTATAAAATATAGACACGTAAAATCAAGTATGCTGTAATGCTTCATTTTTACCTACTTTTTTTCATTAACTTCACTTTTGAGTGTACGATGTGAATAGTAGTAGTATGGTAAGTAGTTAGGAGTTAGGCGAAAAGAAAAATATCTGTGAGGGTGTTTTGAAGTTCAACAATAGCAAACGCAACAATCCACTACATGCATGCTATTCATTCAAAAAATGGGCTTTAAAAAACACCTGTTTTATAATATTGTATCTCGCTTATATCTAAAAATCGATTTTGTATGAAACTTGGTTTTTCTGTTGAATCGAACCTTTTGAAATCAATCGATCGTCTCTCGCTCTCGTATCGGTCTCCAATGACGCGTTCAATAACCGCTAACACAGTCCACAAAATTTCTCCATGGCGACCATGTTGACGAGCACAGAAACCACCATCAGTGGCCAGTTGCTACTCTCCACCAACATCACACACTTTTCAGGTCGATACCTTTTTCTCTCGCTTTTTTGCTCTCTCGTTCTCCCTGTATTTCTACTTCTTTCGAACCATCCTCCATCTTCTTTTCTGTAATTCGTCTTCTTTCGTTTCATCGAAGAAGAAGAGATGAGATGAGATGGGAATGTGTGTGTTGGCGTTCGGTTTACCTTTCTTTTCCACTCGGACACGAGCGAAGATAGGGTTTAGCATTCCGCCCGTGCCATCTATAGGTTGCACCAATAGGGCTAAAAGAGAAGGGGTAGGAGGAAAAAGGAGGAAAGCTTACAAAAGGAAGAGGATGGAGCACGAAAGGGAATTTGTTCGGTCTGTCTGTCCATCAAAACGAAGCCGACGGGTTTCGGACTGCTCCGGGTACCAAAAGAAAAGGAAGAAAAAAAAGTAAAAGTGGGGGCAAAGAAGAGAAGAAGAGAGAAAAAACGAATAAGAAAATCAAATAGCGAAGAGAAAAGAAGAAGCTGCGGAACTAAGTAGAGTGCGTGTCGTAAAGGATGGTGGACATCCAAAGTGACTGCTTGTCGGTCTGTCTCTCTGTTTTTTTCTCTTCCGTTCCATTTTTCCTCCACTCCAAGGTTTTTCTTCGGGTGATGTCTTTGCTCTCTTTTTTTTTTCTCTTCCCTCACTTCACCTCCATTTCAGCCTCGTTCTCTTCCTCCCAAGCAACAACACGCTCCGATGGTTTGCCTCCTTTCGGTATCAATATAGGATTCGGTCCCGAGCCAATGCTTCTGCTCCCGAGTGGCTCCTCGTCCAACAGAATAACCAAATTAGGTGTGTCAGCGCGAGGGAGTGGGATAAAGTGGGAACATGAAAAAAAAAGTAAAAGAAGAAAAAAAAGTGTCGCTCGCGCGGAACATTGTCACCCGTCGTCTACCCGACACCGAGCTGAAAAGAACCATAAGTTCGGAATATTCGTCTTCTTTCAACCACGGGACACCACCAAAAGCGGTTTCATCCATAAAGATCAACGTTTGCCTAAAGCCTCGATTCTATTTTTTAAACCAGTTTTTGAAGAAAAAAATAAATGTTGTCAATATCACTAAAACTAATAGTAAACTTTAGATGATCATACCAATTCATACAGATAAAATGAAAATTAACAACATAGATCCCTTCGAACGAGTGTGAAAGAAGAAAGAAACTAATAGTGAACTTGTGTCATGCAGTTGCTGGCAATTTTAATTCTTAACTTCACATTAGAGTAGTAACTCTTGACATCTGAAAATCCATTCTGATAAACTATAGCATACTCTTACGTATTCCTGGTTTTGGTACTTTTGTAC
Organism: Cryptops parisi; assembly: GCA_034695005.1. Classification (NCBI taxonomy): domain Eukaryota; kingdom Metazoa; phylum Arthropoda; class Chilopoda; order Scolopendromorpha; family Cryptopidae; genus Cryptops; species Cryptops parisi. The sequence continues at coordinate 50,585 of JAQIWH010000043.1, read as the reverse complement.
TAAATTTATTTTGTATTCCTCGTTACTAATTTTTTATTTCTAATTACCTAGTAGAACTCATGTAACTTATGTCATGCATTTATTTTATATAGTATGGTCCTATTGGACAGTTTCATTTAAAATATACATTAGAAAACTGTCTGCCATTCCAAATCCTGATAAGGCTACACGGAAAAAATTTAATAGCCTGCTTTTTAAACATATTAATTTTAGCGATTAGCATTTATGTTGTGTTTGTATTCATCGAACCTTCATGGTTTGCTTTCTGTTAAAATATATAAAAAAAAAATAAATAAAGTATACTTCTTGTAAATATACAAGTAGCGGTATTATGGTTACTTACTTTTAAAAATGAATCAGCACATTAATTTAGTGTTAACTCTCACTCCTGATTATTCATTTCTATATACTGTACTGCACACCTACTGTAGTTTCCATTGCAATGTCAACGATTTGTATTAATAAAAAACCAAATTAACCAAATCAGAAATACATTCTGTCAGCACCGTCTGACAGAATTCCGCGATTTTAGAATTAAAAATTAATCTTTTGGCTGTAATGTTGGTGCTCTGTTAATGGTTAATAAAGGTTCGTTGCGACCGACACGAGTCAACGGTATCAACGGTTTCTTCCATCATCGACAGATCATCTTCACGCCACTCGATAAAATTGACCGCAAACGAGCCTTCGGGTCATATTTGACAACGTGCCAGCATCAACGACAATATCAAAAGTCGATTTGCTTAAGCAACAATACGTCCATTACCAATTGACATTATTCTTTTTTATTTATTGCTGCTTCGTTCGCTACCCGAGGCATTTCATCCAAGTAATACTTGTTCACTCGTGGTAGAACTTACTACCACCTACCATGTTCGTGTTCACCACCACTACGGCAACAGTACCAACAACCCATTTTTTTTTCATCAACCAGCAGAGCAGTATCAACATGAACATCATCATCATTTTCGTCGTCGTCATACGGACGCTCAATAATAATGCTGCTCGTTCCGGGGCGACAGGTGAGATGGAAATAAAACACACATAACCCGCTCCTTTGGGAAGTTTCTGTTTCGGCGCGCCCATTGAAGCCGCCGATGGAGTGCTTAACATGCGGGGGAGGAAGATACGCTCGCGCCTCCGAGATGACATTTATTCGGCGTGAAGGCGCCCCAACGTGTCTGCAAAGGTGGGTACTACTACTACTACACCACCACCATCACCACTTCTACTACTGCTACTTACTACTACTAGCCCACGACTAGTGACGGCAGAGAACGCCCAGGTGGCGCTGCTGACTCTCAAACACCGAATACCACGCATCTTACAGGACCCTGGAGAATGCCACCCATCCACGCGCCAATAGTAACAAAGGACGAAGAACCCACGGCTTTTTTTTTGTTTTTTGCCCTCCATTCCCAACCTTACTTTAAATATCGAATAAACCTCCATAGTTTTGTAAGAATGTCCAGCTTTTTGTTTGCAACTCCCTCCTCTAAAATGTGAAGGAGAGAAATGAAACTGTTATGGGACATTGTCATGGAACCGAAAATCGTCAAACCAAACAACAACGGTTACCAAAAAACATGACTATTTTATTAGTGACACAAAAACCAATCGTCAACTTTAACTGTCATCATAAGTGCTGTACATGTCAACATGATTAAGTAACCATCATTGATTTTGTAGACAGTATGTCTATAAAATCATTCCAATTTGGAAAACTGAACAAAGAAAACAACTTTTTTTGTGTATCAACGACTATGACGCACGGTATAAAATCGGACAAACTACCGTTTCAACAAATCAAAAACAAATATCTATCGCATCGATAATTAATGAACAGAAAACAAGTAAAAATTTATATAAGAAAAGTATCACGCAACCATAAAAAACAAGAAATAAAATTTCGAGTAAAAAAGATGGAATGCGAAACAGAATGAAATTAATGGAAACATGTCTAGTGTTAACATTTGTCCGACACAAGCCAACTTATCAACCGTATTTCTTTGTCTTTTTCGTTTCTTTTTTTTTTAATTTACAACATCGTTAGCGCAAGTTAGACGAAAGGTTCGTTCCATTAAGTAAATGAAATCGCGAAACCATCATTTTTGAAGTGACTGATTTCCCCGAACGGTAAACAAGGCAGCGAATCCGAATGAGGCTGGGTAGCAAAAGGATTACTTCAGATGACATCGCCACACACACACACACACACACACACACACACAGTTTCCTGCTTCGTTTTTTCTTTTCAAAATAGAATAGCGAGTTTAATTTAGTAAACAAGTACGCTTGACGAATACTAATTTTCAAATCATACACGCAAAATAAAAACAAAAAACACACGCTTCGCTTTTAGTTGCGCCCTAAGCAGGTGAAAAGTAATGGGTGAACATATTTCAAACACAAGTCGTAAATAAAGGTGAGTAAATAAAGTTAAATAAAAATCAAATTAAATTCAAAACATAAAAATCTGTCAGCAACACACTCGCAATTAACACCACTGTCAAGTTTTCACGGAAACTGTGAAGTTGATATACAATAAGAAAATATGTTTTATTAAATACATTTTTATGTCAATTTAAGTTTATTTTTATTGAATTAATTAAAAAGTTAAAATACAGTATTACAGTTTCCTTATATTTATATGTTACCGGCAATGTGTAGAATCAAGGCATTCTACAGAATGTAAAGCCTAGCAACGTATAAAGATAGCATTGTAATAGTTATGTTAAGCAAGAATTTAGATTATGTTTAAAGCTAAGCCCCCATTTAAGAATAACTGTTTAAAGGACATGTTGTTAACTAACCTAGACAGTTGTATACAAGATGTTATTTTATACTTTGTCAAAAAAAAGACTAGACATTCTATAGATTGACGGTAACATCTATAATAAATATATATAACAAAGTTTATCTTGCATTTGCCATATAAAAAGACCCTTCTTGAATTTCATCTCATGGGTACGATTTTCGGGTACTGTCGGATACAACTTTAATCAACCTTCCATAAAAACCAACAAAACAACCTTACGAAAAATGAATCACATTTTACGATGTCTTCTAAATGGATATGATTTTTTCAACGATAATATTTAGTGAACAACAAAGATCCTGCATAATACGCTTTCATTAACGTATCTCTCCATTAACGTTTAATAAACAACACTGAACGCTTAGTGGCTAATACTATAGGTGTCGAGCAAACAATGATAAATTCAACCAAATTTTCTTTGTTTTGTTTTTTCTTCAACATAAATCAAAATATATCCAAAGCAAAACTCCTAAAAAATCTCACACAACGAACTTCTGCGGCGAATATTTATCCCAATCTACACTAGGCTGAATGTAAAAATAGAAACACACACACCCACAAAAAAATAAAAACCCATCATCTTACACGAGTCGCTCTTCTCATCCTCAACTTATTCAAGCGTTATATAAAGAAAAAACTTTGCTCTTTCAGCAAGCACCCATTACTTTTACTCAACAGAAAAACACCCTAACAACTATTAAAGGCAAAAGAAAAGACGGGAAGTAAGACGACGATGACGACGGAAAACTCAAGAGCCCAAAGACGAGAGAAAGAGAGAAAAAATGAAGAAAAAATAAAGAAAGAAAAAAAAAGCAAGCAAGATTCAAAAAATCTAAGTGGAAGACATTGCCAAAGTGTTTTGCTTCTGCGTGCCATCTTCATTCACCATTTATGGTATAACTCCTCATTCTATAGAAAATTTCTACTTACTCGTCGGCTACCCAGGGCCAACTTTAAAACCCTTCGTCCGCCAACCAAAACCCGCAGTTTGCAACATGAGTTATTCATTCAGAGCGGTAATGCCGAACGAGGGTGCATTAGTTTTATAGATGCACCCACTTAGGTTGTTGCTACTGCTGCTGCTGGTGGTGGTGGTGGTGGTGGTGGTGTAACACACCTACTGTGCATAGGCCCGGAATATACCACAGTGGTGCAGGTGACTCGTAATCTATGAAGGTCGTATAGAGAAGCGCGAGGTGAAACATTGGACCGATGAAGGAGGAGAAAAAAAAATCCAAAGAGCGTTTGCGTGTAAATTAATCTCGACGGAACCGTTCGTTTTATGGTGGAAAATCCACCCTTTTCTTCGCTTCCAGCACTGCTGCTACTACTACTACTACTACTACTACTACTACTACTACTACTATTACCAGTTTTATTGCCAAACCGAACTTTTAGCTAACATTTCTTTCGGCTGCTGACGCATTACTCTTTATATATTTATATAAGTATCCATTACGCTCGATATCCGGATTCTAATTATTAAGGAGTCTCCGTATAGTCATGAAATCACTCTGAGGAGAGAGAGGCTGTAACTAGTCACTTCGACGATTCAAAGACCTTAAAGAGATGTTGGCGTTGAAGTCAGCTCCTGCAACAGTATACAGAACCCTTTTCTGAAGTGGAATGACTCAATCATCGAAAAATTCCGATTCATCGATGTGACGAGTTACTGGCCTCAGGACTAATTACTAATTAAGAAATCGAAGTAAAAGAAAAAAACACAGATGAAATAAGCCTAGATCCTCAGAATTGTAAATTAATTTTTGGTAGAAAAAAAAAACTGGCGTCTATTTTTCTATGAACGTTGGCCAAAGTGTAACTAACACGATCAAAGTTACCTCAACCCCTAGACTAGAGGGTGTAAGGTTACGTGAACCTAAGATCAGTTCGTGTCACGATAAGAACGAATCCAGCACCAACAAGGAACACGGGTTGCATGATTAAAAGAAAAAGAAGTGAAGAAAAAAATGTAAATACAGTAATACGGGAAAAGCGAAATCTTTCTACTCGCGTATTCGGAATCTAAAATTTAAATGGAGTGCAAAGGTTAAAATTTTCGCGTTCGTGAGTGAGTTGTCACTGCTGATGAATGAATTCAGCAGCTGCAAAATGTGGAAGAAAAAAAAAGAAGAAGAAACGCCATCCTAGACAAGAGTTTCTTCAACTCCACGGTGAGAAGGTGTGAGTAGAGAAATGCTTAAGGCGGGATGGGGGGAAAAGAAAAAAGATAGAAGATGATGATGAAGAAGGGAAAAAAAGATGTAGAAAAGGAAAGAGAGGAAGAAAACGACGAAGTCGAAAGATGAATGGAAGAGGAGATTGCGATCGGTTGCATGCCAACGGCGAAATCTTTGGAATCAAATGAGCGCGAGATGGAACGAAAGGAGGTAAAAGAAAACGAGAAAGAAAATTCCTCTCTCTTCGCCTTGCTGTTTTTTTCCTCCTTTTAGTGTTCCTTTCCACTCTCGGTTACACTTTGGCGAGCATCGGTGTCAAGGCGGAGAAGTTCACCAGCGGAAAAATGGAAGAAGTTTCTCTTTCTTCGCCAAACTGTCAATACGAACGCGACAACGTTTCCCTTTCCATTGATTTTGAAAATGCTCACCCTAAGCATAAGAAAAAGGGGCGGTGATGAACCAAATCTGGCATATTTTCGGTGAGTGGGGGTGAAGTCAACACAAGTTGGCGTCCTTGTCAACATTGTATTCCATCGCTAAATAAAAATTTTCACACTGAAACTTAATACTGTGTATGTACAGCTACGAGACTTGTCAAAGTAGAATATCTACCAAGAACATCCATCATCACAAGAACAGAATCGAACAGAAATGATTTTTTTTCACGTGTATTAGAACTTCACGTATATGAAAAAGTCACGTACCATACCGTATGTTAAAATGTGAAACACAATGTCACACGTATCTACTAAAATAATTTGCTACTGTAAGTACAGTATATCTATCTATAGCGCATTGGTTAAATTCAAATTCAACAGATTTTCAATGCTACCAAATGACGCTAGGTGCCCATCGGTTGACGAGCTTTTTACTAGCATAAAAATAAATCAACATCATCTCCGTGATCAACACAATTCAATCCCCCTTTCTAAACTCAAGAGTTTACTTACAAACTTGCGTTATTCGTAATGATAACAAACAATGAGGCATATGAAAAAAGTTCTGATCTTTTTAGTGGTATCAAAATTCTTGTCAGCGAGCGTGTGAAAGAATAGTGTCGTTTCGTAAAGATGAGGCAACCAAAAAAAAAGAACCGGATCGTTCGACATCGGATCGCTTCATTAGTCGGGTCCACCAAACGCCATTGGTGTTGCGTCGAGTGAATGTAAGCGACGTTAATACCGCGATTAAGCCCTCTTTTATCTTCGATTTTTTTTCCATCATTTTTATCGGGGGGCCTCATTACGTTCCCTCGACGACTCGAAACGTTTTATCTCGTTTCTACCTGAATCGCGTCTTTCGAAACGACAAGAAAAAGAAAAGGGAAAAAAATAAAAAATAAAACGAGCAAAAAGAAGAAAAAACCCGACGTCGCTAAGTTAACACGAGAAGCAATCAAAGAGTTTCCTAACGAACGACTTCCACACGTCGTCGTTTGCAACCATATAAAACGTGAGCGGGCCATAATAGGCTCAACCAGATGACACGGCTCATGTATACTAAAATGGTGGCTGAGTGCACCATGCAACTCATCTCTTACGTTTAAAGACGAGTGCAGAGGACAAGATGGAAACGGCGCCAATCGTAAATCAAGTGACAATCGTTCTGCCACCCACCATTTGCCGTTGGCAAAAAAAAGAGAAAAACAAAACAAAACTAACCGCGACATCCCACCCATTTTGAAAATTCAGCAATTCAGAAAAAGTAAAAGATAGCAAGCAATACAGACAGACAAACTACAGTACAAGCGGGCCGAACGGTCACCTCCACTTGGTTTGCAAGCGTGTGGGTAATTAAACGCATCAGTGACGATGATGTAAACTTGAGTCGATCGTTGCTATTGTCCGGAAACTGTTTTTCCATTCGCTCATTCGGTATAAATGTCATGAAAATCGTTAAAACATTCACCATCAGTTTTCTGTAACTACTCGTTCGGTCGTTATATCACTCCCAGTGGAATAAAAGTTTCTTGATTTTTTATCGTTTATTTATATGTTCCACCGACCATCCTACCAATAACAATAACGATCGATGAAGAATAAATAAACAATGACATTAAAAATAAAAATGACCCAGATCTGTAGGTGTAAGTATGTAGTCCAATGTACAATATGTATGTGTCAAACGCTTTGTTTTGCAGCATTCTATCACTAGATGGAGTTGGTTGGTCACTTGGTTGCACATTATTTAATGTTCACTTTCCATAATAATAACACCTTTTCCGTGCTATAGCACGGGCCAACTACTGGTTTGTAAAGCAACGGATTTGCTAGAGAAATGTTGTTACAAACAAAACTCGGTTGATCAATCGAGTTCAAGTTAGGCGGAAGTTATAATTTCTATCAATAACATGAACACTAGCTATAAGACCTTCAAATTGATGGAATGGTCAACGGATAATATCAATTTCAAAGTCAACTTACAACTTCACGTCCACGCCCAAACGTCACGACCATGTGAAGTCAAAAGTAAGAGACCTACTAACAAAAAGAGCTACTGGAGCTACTCACGTGAAGGACTATTCACATATGACGTCAGATTCCGATTTTATCGTTGTTGTTGTTGTTGTTTAAAATAGCGATAATAATTTAAACATTCGAAAAAGTAAAACACAATTATTAACTCCAAGAAACTCTTTCTTTTGGTTGTATGTATTATATGATTTGACATTAAAGCAATTTGCTAGCATACTGTACTTGTAATTCTGTTCTTTGTAGTGTCTTTCTAATCCTTTTAAATATTTCGTCTCTCGCAAATAAAAATTATTTACCTTATTGTGAATTAGGCATGTTTCATACATCAGCATTGCTTGTTGTATGCAACGCTGTTTTTTTTTCAACCCAAAACAAGAAAATGATCAGAAGGCGTTGATTTTATTGTATGTTACTGTTCGACGCTGGAAAACAACAACAGATACTCTTAATTTAATTCTGAATCACTTTAATAACCTATCGAATGCAGACGGGAAAATGATCAAGGGAATTTCACGAAAAGATGGAACCATTTTGTTTGTTTTATTTTACTTTCATTTTCAGTCGGGTCGAGAAAAGCAATTGGAGAGAAAATACGCGTCGCGATGACGCTTCTCGCAGATTCGATCGCGCAAATAGAGAAAGGAAATTATTTTATCACTTTCCTCTGCCTTTTCATCTGTCGCGATGAATTAACGTTCGGGGACTAATTTAGAGTCATTTTCCGCATTCCGCATAGAACCTTTCCGAATTTTTTCGAACGCGTTTCATAACAACGCGTCCGAGTTAATGAAACCTTACCTCTAAATATTTCAAAAAGCTAGAGAATTGGAGAATTCGTCGCTCGAGAATTGGACTTTCCCTCACAACAACAAAAAAAAATTATAATAATAAAAAAGATGAACCAAAAAAGAAAAGAGAAAGGGAAAATATAATAACTCTCTTTATTCACCCAACAACGGCAACGATCGATGAAGAAGTGCCAAACACTCCATCACCATCGTCCGACCTCCTTTTCTATAGGCGTTATGATTTGTTCAAGTATCCCAATCACGTGCCCACTTAGGACTCCCACTTCTGAGTCCCTTTCTCTCGCCCACGTGAGAGTTCAATCAACCGACGCCACGACTTTCCTAAATAAAACGTTTCCCTTTTGTTCTTCTGGCCGAGGCATCTTCCACGCTCTCTTTCGCCTGGACGAACCGATTGTTCTAAGCCTAATATCAAACCCGATTGACCCTGCAGGAAACCAAAAGGAAGAAAGAGAAAGAGACATACAAAAAAAAAGCCAGGACAACCAAATCTGCAATCACGACCGAGTACGAGTAGAAGCAGTGAATGATGAAAGAAGTGGCTTAGTTCTTTTCCATCACTTCGAATAGGGAAGGGTCGAGAAAACGAAATCCAGGTGCAATCGACTTCCATTATCCGAACGTCAATCACAAACTTAAAGAGACGAATGCTTTTTATTGACGTTTTAGGCCCAGCCCCAATACCTATTATTTTTATACCCCCAATACGATGGAAAACAGAACGAGAGCAGATGAATAGAGCAACAAAAAAAAGAACATATTCCTATTAACCCTCGCCTGTCTACACACACAACAAAGACACTATTATCATAGCCTGGATTTAGTTGGTCCTTTCAATTTTCCAATTCCGAACAAAACTTCGTCATTACCAAATAAACAGCGAGCATTCGCGTATGACAATTTGCCGATTTGTAGCATTCATTTAATGAAAAAAAATAAATTCCAAATAAGCTTCCAGGTTAGCTTTAGTGCATTGGAGCGAAACGCTCCTTCGGGTATTGGATTCACTCTTTGTATAAAAAGTTCATTCGTAAAATATATTACTTATAATAAAGAAAAACGTAAGAGTGGATTCGAATGGAAGAAGAAAAAAATGGAAAAAGAAGGAAAACCACAGCAAAGCTCATAAAATTTGAAGAACGCCATGCACGTTCTAGACATATACACTGCAATATATACTATATAAATATGTACATACACATTCGCTATATAAGTTTATACTGTATATCTGTCGCGTTTCACTTTCAATGACAGAGAAAATGAAATCAAAATCGATAGCCTCGAGTAAAATCTCGCTATCCTTCGATAATAACAAAAAACAATAATAATAAGCAGCAAAAAGAACACAAAATTATCGATTTACTGCAGAGGAAAGATAATAAAACGGTTAATTCCTATAAATGTCAACAAATAAAACGAGACACTTTTCCGCTTTTTAGATGATGCCACGACATCCCTTACACAATAAAGTGGTTCAGTATACGTTATAAATGATAGTATCGGATCAAATATGGAGCTATATTCAACGAGAAAAAAAGTGTGCAGTGTATCGGAACAACAAATAGTTTTAATTAAAGTCTTTTTTGTTGTTGTTGCAAATTGGTAAATTGTTTTCTTCGATTCACTTTAAATTTTACATGAGATAAGCACCATTTGTCAAACGTCAAACCATTAGTCTAACAAATCAAAAACATTTGCAAGAAATTGATTTAACGAAATTGCAAAAACAAATAACAAATCAATACAGAGAATACAAAATAAAATTCTTTAAAAAAAAAAACATACAAGAAGGACCTTCCGCATGGATACTAACCGGATATTAAAATTTGTAACCAAATTCCCAACCAAGTTTAATAATCCTGAAATTAATGAAAGTCTTCCAAAATGCAGGTCAATAAACAAGTTACCCTGGAGGGAGAAAGACCAAATCTTAAATCCTATTACTATACATACTCCTAAATTCTTCCCTGTTCGTCCGGTATTACTCGTCGCGTCATTTCCAACCAGGGAAAGAAGAGAGAATTCGGGAGAAATGGGAAGAAAGGGAGAGGGGTTAAAGTGGGTGATAAGAGACGGAAGAAGAGAAAAAAGGGAGGGGAGAGTGAAAAAGCGGGAGTTTGCTTCCCGTCACCGGAATTACAGCCTAGCAACTCCCTCGATGGCTGGAAAGAGTTCTTTGACGTCAGCCGCCAACGCCAAAGAATTCCGCTTTTCATTCCCTCTATTTTATCTCTTTGTATAACAGATTCAAACCGTTTCACGCTAAGAAAACGTGGATGGTAACCCCCAAATTATACGCTTTACCACCGCTACAAACAAGTAAACCCTCTTTTATTCCCAATTTTTGTGGCATTTTGATAATTTTTGTTACGTAAAATGATTCACAAAGATCCTACTGAAGTTATCTACACCCCCCCACACACACATTCATCATTGGCGTCAAGTAAGCAATGAACAGAAATTAACATCATCAAACCCGATGAAAAGATTAAAGTGAATTGTATTATTTTATTATGGTTTAATGTTTGATTTTTCTTGTAATCTTACTGTTCATTGCTATTTATTTATTTTTATTTAATTGTTTTCGTCCCTGAGACACACTGCAATGGAACTATATACAACAAAACATGAATAACTATGACTATTGTTTCGTATATGAATTCATTTTCTGTTGTACCGATTGACTTTTTTACTGTACATGTACATTAGTCTGTACTATTGATCATTTTGGATCGGATTAATTTTAAATAAAAAAAAAATCTGCAATGCGTTTTGAATTTAAACAATACTTAACGACTGTATAACCGACCCTTACGGCCTATTAAATTTCTCTGGATATAATAAAATATTTCTCTACATATAATAAAAACTAATATCGAAATCAGCTGCAGAACGTTCTTCTGGTTTTCTTGGAATAACCTCATATACTCCCAATTCACGTATAGCCAATCATGGCAATCAACATACCGCTCCGAAGCATCCATGTCAACGTTCTCGTTTTCCCTCCCTAGGGGAATTTTCAACTAAAAAAAATGGGTTGTGAATTCCTTTGTGAACATTCGTTTTATGCCAACATTAATCTCATGAGCTGAGATTAACTTTGCCTTTCGCTAACGAGAACCCACTTTCGCTCACAACGTTTAAAATAAAAAATATATATATATATAAAATGTATAAAAAAAAAACCACGTACACGGTGCGAAAACTAACCTACTACATCTTCGGCCGATCGCGTTTTATTTCGCTTCTGGCTGCGAAAAGGAAGCGAAACTGCAGCTACCTTTAACGATTTTCATCGGGCGTTTTACTCGCTCTTTAATGCTTACGAATGAACGTCATTTCGATGCAACGGTGTTCGTTTTCTGTCTTTTTTCAACTCGCTTATTAGAAATCCCGCTGCACTTTTCCGAATAAATTTGGCCAATCGGGTTTAATCCCCGTTTCTTGCTCCTGCGGGGGATGGCTTAGGGGCACGAGCAAGATGCGGGAGAGGATTAACAAACACCCATTTGCCTCCCCCTTACTCTCGTACCTAAGCTGGGGAGTTTTCACGTCAATTAAAAATGATTGGCGACTTTCAGCCGCCACACACCCCTCCTAGCATACTCCTCTTTCCTTTTTCACTTTTTAACGGCTCTCGTCTTAACGTACATACGGTTATATAGTTCAAACGAACAAAACAGAAAATGTAGGCGAACGCCTTACGTCCGACCTCCTAACAGTATGCCCTCAAAAAGACGAAACACGTCTCGTGTTGGTTGTGTTTAGCCCGTGACTAAAGAACTATTTTCGGACAACGAGAACTTTCCGAACAGTCGAGAACAATGAACGGTTCCTTCTACGCTTAAGAACAAAGAACAAGTTGAGCATGTCGACAGTTGAGCGTAGTCCTCGTCGGAGCTTTAGGCGTCCTATACACACGAATCGCTCGCTTTGACGTTTCCTTAGAGATCCTTCTCAGCCCCACTCGGGACGTGACATTCGTGTCTCGAGCGTCGCCTTCATTGGTCCAAGGGTTCCGCCTTCCTCCTCCACCTACTTTCCCTTGGTCCCTGGCGTTTGTTAATTTGTTAAAAATTAAATTTGCGTCGAGCACGTTAACGACGCCCGCTTCCTACTTTTAATGGGTTTAATGGAGTCAGTCCGTCATCTCAACGTGATGCAACGAACAAATCGCCTTAGTCGCAAACAACACCCAGGTGGGTGGATGGGTGGTTAAAAGTTACACCCACCCTCCTGCGAAGAGGACGATGGTGAAAGAGAATTTAGAACGTTCCCCCCAGTAAAACGCGATTCTCGACGAACGCGTTACTCATCCGAACGCGTCTTTTACGACACTATGGGGTTCGAAAACCGTTCCAGGGACGTCTCTCTAATGAACCAGAAGACGTGTAAGATGTAGGAGAGACAGAGGAAGAAAGAAACAGTCACGAGGGGAAAAGGAGTGGTCGTCGTATATGAAAATGTCGTTGTTGTTGTCGTCTTCGTCGTTGTCTCGAGATGGTTGTTGACGGTCACCGTTAAGCGTTGATTTAGACTAGACGAGTGAGTAAACCTCTAACGACTGTCGCCACCGACTTTGCAAAAGAGGCGCTTCCGTTAATTTTCCAGGCGTCAAGAAAATTCATAAACGTCGCCGACCCGACGCCTATTTTATAGCCTTCGCCGACCGAACCGCGTTGACAATAACAGTAGCTACTCTACTGCTATTATTACTACTCGTAGTGGAAGACGAAAACGGCGACGACAACAAAACGACATAAATAATTGGTTTAGACGAAGAAAGCGAAGGCGCTTCTTAAGAAGCCAATTACAAACTGCGTCGAGCGATAACTCGGAGCCTGCCCAACGAATTCTGATATTCAACACCCACTATCACCACAAACAAAAGAGGTGGCTTTCCTGCCTCGACCAGTTGTGTGACACCACCCTTTCCTCGACAAACTTTCTCGTTAAAAAATAAGCAACGCGCAATAAACGTTAAGACGTTCCACGAGAGAAAAGAACGACCACGTATCGTACACGACCATCAGTTATTAGAAAACAACTATTACTTTTTCGACCAAACGACAACTCTTCGAATATCCACCACACACCTCTCGTTACAACACGATGCACCTTCTGAATTTCCGACCACATTTGACAGTCCCCTACTCGACCTAACGAAAGGGGTTTCACTCTCTTCAGAGAAATGTCGTTTCTATTAACCACTCTAGTGCGGGAGTATTATTGAGTTTTGTACCCGAGAGAGATAGGAAAGAGGAAGCCGCTCAACACGAGGCTTATGGAAAATGACAAATCACGTTTTCCGATCCAAAATACCACTCGCAATGGTAGACTCATTCATTCATTATGCACGAGCGCTTAATAAATTCTTATCTCCCCGAACGCGTTTATCAACGTCATCGGCCGATAAACCAACAGTTTTGGAAAAGGGGAGGGGAGGGGGAGAAAGAGGTGGGGCTATGAATTATTCAGCACATCGGAGTCGACAGTCCAAACGTGGTTGATCCTGTTGTCAGCTCGTAATGAGGATAACGACAAACAAAAACAATAAACAACATCACCACCAATAATACTAATAACACCAATAAGCGCAACCCGTTTTACGGATCGATCGTCCCTTAATACCGTCGGATTAAGGAATTAATAAATGATTGGCTAATCTGTTCAAACAGGACGCGTTTCCAAACCGTTTCGGCGGAGGTTTTAATCTGTTTCAATAACATAACTCGACTCGCCGAAAGTTATTATTCAAATTCAACAACTCTCTCGACTACGCCGCCCTTTCAGACAACCGCCAAATTAAATTCGTATATCAACTCGCGTACGTCGAGTACACGTCATTCGATTCGCAGCGCAAGATTTATTGACGAGTTTCGCCCGGTCTAACCTCGTTTAAGGCGACTGACTGAACGTTCGATCGAAGCCATCTCCGCTATTTATTGATTGAAGCCGAAGTACCATCCTACTACTAGACCATCTCTTTTCGGTTTTAACAACTACTTGCTGGTACATACACCACTTCTCCACTAAAAGTAAATCCACTTTCCACGTGTCATTTCCGACAACTCGCGTTCTTCAACTTAAAACACATTCACCAAATAATTCACAAGTTTTCGGTATTTTTGACAACTATGTACTGAGCACAATGTACATGCGTTTTAAATCCAATTATTTCTTTGTGGCCCAACTACACGTTCTTCGTTTGAAATTTTTTTAAATATTCAATTCCTTCTTGGTCCATTGTTTTCAATGAAATTAATGATTAGAACCGTTTTCAAGAAATCGCTTGATCAAGACCAGATTGGACGAAGCCTTTGATGGCGTTCAAAACTCTTTTCATGTCCAGTTCGGTTCCCAAAGCCTACCCAACAAGACCTAATCGCAATGAAACCATCACCAAACACTGAAGATGGGGAAGTGTACTTCTGTTCTTTAAACTACAGGACGATGCATCACCAAAAAATAATCAAAGTTCGAAATGTCACAAACCTAACAATGGTACTTGTAGCCAAAGTTTGCCAAACAATACAAAACAAGAGAATACAATACAAAAAAAATTGAAATAAGAAAAATAAAAGGAAGTAGCAGCAGAAGAAAAAAGGGGGATGTTTCGAATTTGGAACAAGAGCAATCGATACGTGTCAGTCTTTTTCCTCCCACCCACACCAAATTCAGTCTCCAATTATCCTGTCACACCACGAGACGACGAACAACGACAAGTAGCAATTGCGGACGATCGCCGTTGCCTAGCAACCCGATCCTTCCTGACAATACGACCAAAATGGGTAAAGTGAAAAAAAAAAATCACTCGCAATGAAATAAAACATTTCTTCTTCCACTTCTTCCTTTACAATTAGGTTTCTACTACCACCACCATCCTCGTAATGTCGTGTACGACGTAAGCTGTTAGCACCACCTACTGACTACAACGCTTACACTCATTTTTTTCTTCTATCACTTTTACACAAAACGCTTTATCGTTCGTTATCTGCGAAGTTGAAGGCGTTGTCAGCAGCAGTCGTAAGCTCTTAGATCGCTGACCAGTTTCTTTTCTTCGATGGCGACCATAACCCTTTTCATGTCCGGTTCGGTTCCATGCCTCGAGGGAGAACAGTGACAAAAGATTTTAAATTTTTATCGCCTCCACGAATCCACTGGTGATTGTAAACGGTGCCTTTTTTTCTCTTACGATCCATTCCACCCCGTACCTAGACGCCATACCCTTTCTCTCTCTCTTTATTTTTATTACTTCTAGTTTTTTCCATATAAAATCCGGAAAAAGTTTTTCCTCCATCTTAGGCTATTTAACACTTTATACTGAAAATGAGCGAAAGAGATATATAAAAAAAAAGTCGAGAGGAAAAAAAAGGAAATGAAAGTAGAGAAAAAAACTAAAAAGAGTGGGAGAGAGAAAAAGGGGGTATTGTGAAATAAACAGAAGGAAATTGACAAAAGGGGGAAAAGAAAGTAAAAAAAAAAAAGAAAAGACGAATAAAAAAATAAAAGGGTGGGAGAAAGACTATCCCTCGTTTTGAGATTGCAATCTGCGGACGGATATAAATCCATCAGCCTTCTGAGCTTGTCAACGTGGACGGGTAGTTCCCCAATACGACAGTTTCTACCCAGCCGTCCCTAAAATCACATAACCGTGGAACAAAAGACGGAAGAAGAAAAAAAAATTTCTTCCATTTGACGATTTCCTTTACATCTGCCAATCATAATTTCTAACGTTTCTGGTCATACATCGAAGAACCATTGTTACAAGAAAAGCAAATACTGTACTGACCTAACAATGAAAATATTCTTCCCTCTACACCACCTCATTCATTATAAAACCAGCAATTGGCAAACTCGATATCATAATTGCTTTAGTGGTGAATGATTTAGTGGTAAATGATAATTATTTAGTGATCCCTCCGGATCGTCTTATTAAAATAATAATAATGAATGCATTGTGACTTGTATACATTTCATAAAGGCACTTTTTGTACATTTAATAAATGGAAATGTATACATTTAATTATTGTTTTGTTCCTACGGAACGTTAGATTATTTAAATAAAACAAAATAATTCAAGCAAAGTTAGATCTGAATACTACCAATGTCACCAAATTAAAGATTTGCGTAAACCCTTACAACGCTCCAATTATACGAAATAAAAAAGTGTCACCGCAGCAAAGTCTATTTCGGGCTTAAAGTGTGGCAACTGTTAAACAACAAATTGAGAAAAATCCATCTCACGGTTCGCGTCTTAATTAAACTCTTTCGATATCCAACAAAACGAAAGATTCCATTCGTCGCCGTTCAACAAACCTCGAGATATGTCGGAAGCACGTGCTTCTTTGCCGAAGACGTGCTAGCGTTTCAACTTCAAGACGACGTCTAACCACCATTTACCATTACACTTTTTCTTCTCAGACCCCCTCCCCTCTTCTCACTCACTTTCTCTCTCTCTCACACAACTTTTCAACCGCTTCCCAATAAACGACGTAACAAATAGCAATCGCTCGCAGATGCGTTCAACGCGCTCTAATGAACCCGCTGCCCTAATACGCTAGCTGCCTTCATTTTCGCCACACCTACCACCACGTGGTGTTGTTCCTTTTTTTCTCCTTTTTACATTCATCCCCCGCCCCCCTTTGTCATCATCGTCATCATCGGCTGGTGTTTGATGGATAGGTAAAAGATTCAAGTGGAAAGGATACGAACGCGTTTCAAAGATGAACAGCCCGCGTTAGGTTAAAACCAAATGCGCAGGCGTTCACGCGTGATTAAACGCATACGGGTCCTGGGCATCGCCGTGGAAAATTTTCAACACTCATTATTCCGGAAGAAAATGGGGAGAGGAGGAAAAGAAGGAAGAACAGAAGGGGGTGTTTTGAGAAGGAAAGAAAAATTCTTTTCTCTTACGTCCTCTCGACTGCTTCTCGAAGCAAGAAATCCTAAAGTCTGATTCGTTCATTTTTCAAACGCACCGACTTAACGCGCGCGATCACGGATTCATTTGTTTCTCTTCACCCGTCAAAAGCATGGGTGTTTTTCATTCCTTTTCTTCCCTTCGGTTATGGGATTTCATTTTTTTCTTGTTATATGGAACAAAAAACGCAAATCGTGTCAATTAAAACCAATGATAAATGCACGCCGCTTACAATTTTTTCACCTCTTCCTCCTCCTTCACTTTTAATGGTCGTAAATCATTAGAAACTTTTTACGTGAAAACTTTGCGCCCGTCGTTCAATAATGACAAGCAGCAGCTTTTGCATTAGATGCAAAACTACTAAAAGTTAACGCACAAACTTTTATTTTTTTTTATATTAAATCATGTGATCGTTGACATTCGTTTAAAAACTATTGAAATCAACAGCCCTTCTAACACCAACACCTTTCTCCTTTGTCTGGATTTACTAACCCCCGAAATACAGCATTATCTCTATTACACAGAATAAACGTCAAAGTTATACTCAACAAAGAACTCCATCGAGATTACTTGTTCAGGTTGCTTTATGCTTTAGTTGACAAATCAGAAAAAATTCTATGCTTCATATCCATCTTCACGCCCGAATGGTTGCGCCTAGAATCTTAAAAACGCAACTTCAATTTTGAAAACAAAACTTGAGCAAAGCGCGTGACTGATCACAATTGTAAAATCAAAACAAAACAAAAAACTAAAACTAAAACAACAGCTATACCTGAATGACGCAACGAAAAACTGCCCCCAATCCTTAATAACAAAACTAAAGAGGGTTGGGAATACTGTTTGCCTTCGTCTTTATTCCATCAATATACTAGCACTGAAAAAAGAGGGGTGAGAATGAAAAATATCGTATCTTCTATTCGACATCGGGGGAGGAAAACTACGATGGCGATTTCGAGGATATGAATGTAGGAAATAAAGGTGACATTGACACACACACACCCCAACACACATATCCACGTACCAAAAAAAAAGAAGAAAAATGGTAGTAGTGGGAGAGAAGAAGAAAGAATGGAATGGCTTTGGCCCCTCGAATGGCGTCACTGGCCCCTTCGATGGCGAATGGCGTGGTAAGAGCCTATTAAAGCGTCGTGTGCTGTGCGAGGGGAAGAAATTTATAAAGAGGGAGTAAAAACAGAAAAACGAGGGGACGCAACAGC
Source organism: Cryptops parisi (assembly GCA_034695005.1). Lineage (NCBI taxonomy): Eukaryota > Metazoa > Arthropoda > Chilopoda > Scolopendromorpha > Cryptopidae > Cryptops > Cryptops parisi. The sequence continues at coordinate 32,164 of JAQIWH010000043.1, read as the reverse complement.
AACAAAGACAGACGTTACAATAGCCGATATGATTTAGTGAAATTGTTTTAGACCGAGGAGCCGAAGAGAAATAAAAGCCACCAAAAAAAATCAACAAAAAAATATAAAACGAGGAACGAACCAACCCAGTAAGTTGATCGGTCGATCGATTCGACTAAATTGAAAATACCCCGACTCCAATGCGCCTTGTCTTCGGAACCGGTTACGGGCGCGTAAAATATAACTGAGGACAACGCGGCCAACGTAATTGAACATTCCTCGCTCTCTGATCGCCTTTATATCTCTTCCTCCCCCCTCCTCCGCCTCCGCTCCTACCTCACTCACCTCGAGCCAGTGATTTAAAAACACCGGTGTAAAGCTTTCTTGTCTTCAGCGGATCGAGTCCTACTTTCAAGCTGCGTGAATCTCGATCAAACACAATACGTTTGTATTGCCTTAAACTCCACAGAGACATATTTCAATGAATCTCACTTCGCCTAAAAACTAAACAACAATAGTAATAACAGTACAATAAACACGATAGCTTTGCCAATTAGCTAAAGCCTTTCACAACTACAGTACTTGTGCATAGGCTATTTAAGGGTATTCGTTGTCAAGGCAATCACCATAGCCTCATTACTTACAAAGCTTGTGGTAATCCGATATATTCCGTCATTTTAATTAATGAATTCACTTATTCAAAAGAAGGATTATTTATATTATAATAATGCCGATGATTTTCATCTTCAATTTATGGTCTTCGTTTCGTGGACGGAAAAAAAACATAAACCGCTGATAAAATTGAATAATTGAATTATTTCGTAAATGTGCAAATAGTAGCCGTACGAATCAATAATTAAATTTATAACTGTAAAAACAATTTAAAACTATACGTTAATGTGATTGACTTATGGACGTGGCTAGTAAAGCTCCGCCTTCTTAACGCTGTGCCTGTATAGCATGGTGTGAAGCAGGAAAGCTCTCCTTTTTTCAGCTACCCTATTTTACCTCCTAGAATCTCAAAGCCAGCGAACATTTATTTTAATTTAATAAAATCTTAATACTACTTAAAATTTAATTCATTTATTGTGAAAACCATCGACATATGTATTCTCTAATTTAAAAGAATTTCAAATTTAAAAAAAATAAATCAGATTCTCAACAGTTACCACTGCGTCGTCAATGGTTCATCTATAATAGACAACTTCCTCCTTTTCATCGAATTAAACGAACTTTATCGTAATATTCCAATGATCCAAACTTAATACGCAGCTTTACCGAAACTACGAAACATTTTTCCCCCACAGCTCGATCCTTCATTCGCGATGTGATGCAATGATCACCCGGAGGCCATGTTCTAATGTACAGTTCGCCTTCTTCGTTCGAAGACAACACGAAAGGACCGGACATGGGTCATCATCATCATGCAACCATCATTATTATTATTATTATTATTCCCGTGTCGAATTCGGAACAAAGATAGAAACGCCAGTTGAGAAGAGCAAAGAAAAGCGAGCCTCGGGCGTCCACGATAATCTCGTCTAATTGGCCGATTCGTCAGCCAGCCAGCCAACGAAGGCATCCTGGACTATAACAACGATGGACTGCAAACATGCAAGATGAAAATTCCACCGAGGCGTCGTGCTAATCCCTCGAGCCAAAAGGGCTTCGCAACCAATGTCGATGAATAAACCGAACCATCCATTTTGACCTCTTCCTCCGACCTCCCCCTCCTCGGCCCACCCAAAATGGTGATGACGTCAAAGGTGACGACGACGATGACGAGGCGACTAAATCGATCGATCGAGAGAAAGAGTGAGTGAGAGGAGAGAGAGAGAGAAAGGCCTCACACGAGTCAATGAAAGGTTTTAAGCCATTAATTCAATTTTCGTGCAGCCAAACCTGTGCGTCAATCGGCCGATTAATTTTCAACAAGCCTTGTAGACATAACAGTCGAGTTCTGTTTACACTCGTCACTTCGCTTGCCAAAATCGCATCGACACGTTTTCATTTGGCACCATCTGCCAACTGTTCGTTCGCTACGATGACTAATTTAAACTCTTTTCATTTAGCCTTAAGCCTACGTTTCTAATCAGCCAACACTCGAAACTTCCGTGTGAAACTTTACAGAAGAAAAAAATTTATAAAATTATTAGTGAATAAAGCTCTTGGATGGAGTCGACGTTTGTCATTAGCTTGAACCGTCTCAAGCTAACTTCGCCACATACAAAACTATTTACACGACAACGCAACAAATGTTACGTTTGTCCATTGTGTCGAAAACATGGTTACTGAAATTTAAATTAGTTTATATCACTTTAACCAAAAAAAAAGAATAGTTTATAAATAAATCAACTCGTACCTACTTCAAGACAAAAAAACTACTGTAACCGACAAACGAGGATAATAAAACACTTCCGTCTTGCTCACGATGCGTGTAACTCATAAAACAATTTCCCTCACCGTACCAAATATATATTATTTTTTTACAAAAATTAAATATTAAATTTACGGCAGTGTTTCCTTTTGTCTGTTCCTTTATTAAAAAACCCAACAAAATGAAGAAAAAACCAGCAATTTTTCCCCCTTATTTCTCATGGTAGAGTTGCAGGCAGTCGTAGTAGAATGAGCTCATTCATCCACTTTTTCCCATTTCTTAGAGTCTGTTCATTTCGTCGGGTGCTCTTTCCATATTTATTAACCCTTTAGGCACCGAATCGGAGGCCTATAAAACAACTCCCCGAAACCGTCCAAAAAGACACCCTCTCTTTCTTTTCGAGGAAAAAGGAGTTTCGCGAGTTGCTCGCGAATAATTAGACGGCGGTCACCATATTTCATTTTCACTTCGCTTTTATGGTAATTTTCCCTTTCATCTCCAACCCTTCCCTCCCATCACCAGGCGGCGCCTTCTTTTGTCTATTCTAAGCTCAACAAGAATATTAAAAAAAAAATTTGAGAGAAAAACTTAGAAAAGAAACGCAGTAGCGACACAATTCAGTAGTAGTAGTGCTTTTCATAGGGCCCCCTCATTTTTCACCCAATTTTACTTTCTTCATTCTAATGAAATGGGTTTCTTAATTAACCGCCCACGCCTTTCCCACCCTCACTCATCATCCGATCCCTTTCTTCACCCTGCCCCCTTTCTTTTCTTTTCAAAGGGCTGTCGTCTTCGCTAGTTTAAGCGCAAGGTTACGAAAAAGTCACTACACGTGTTAGAAAAGGAATTTCCAACCCTCACATTCCATTTTAAAAATGACCGATGATTTGCGTTATTATATATCTTTTACAAAATGAATCTCTCATCCCAAAAAAAAAAGATGTTTCCAAGCATCAAAAAAAAATAACTGGGAATTAATGAGACAATAAAAAATTTTCGCAGTCGTGCTAGCAAAAAAATATTTATATATATAAAAAGTTTGTCCTTAAAAAAATGGTTCCTCGTACTTAACGTTGCAAAGTAACAGCGACAGTTCATCATTCGCCAATTCAAAATAGTGCAACGAGCAAAAGAAAATGACGAAGAAAGGCAATCAACAACTAAATTTAACCAGACAAAATGTAAGAATAAAACGAGATCAACTTGCTTGCCGTCGTTGTTCGTTCTTTGCAAAGTAAAGAAGAAGAAGAAGAAGAAAAAGAAGAAAAAAGAAAGAAAAAGAAAAAAGTTTTAGACGAGAAGGAGAAAAGAGCGCTTTTAATTGAAATTTAAAATTCACGCACTGTCATCAATTTTAACTGTAATAAACGCCCAACAATTAAATGCGCACGCGAGACAAACTACGGGTGTTTAAGAGACATTAATCTTGCCTTGCTTTGGACCCCTACCCCCTCTCTCTCACTTTTCTCGGCTTTTACACACACGTTTCTCTTTTCTTTTACCCAACCACCAAGAAAAATATCCACCTTTAAAAAAAAAAAACACTACAATTATTCTACAGGGTGATCCAAAAGCCAAGCACCGTTTTGATATGAAAACACCCAAACGAATTAATGTATTTGTATACTAAAACTCTGTATCAATATTTTACATCGTGGAAAAAAATATTTGTACTTAATCTGATGTTCGTCGTATAGTTTTATTATTGATAGAGCGTTGTTTTTTAATCATCTCATAAAATATTTAAACCAAACATTGTGTTTGATTCCAATATTTCAAAAATTTTACAACGTCAAAATAAATTTGCAAGAAAAAACAAAAAAAAATTAAATAAAAGTTGATTAAAAATTTACGAAATTAAAACAACCGGTTTGGTTAAAACTTTTTTCATTCAATTAGCTTGATTTTCTAGATCATTGGGTGGATAAAAATCCAATCCATTCGTTCGGAATGAAAGCGGCAACTTTCTCTCTCTCTCTCTCTCTTTCATTATAAATTTCTAATCGCATCGATCTGTATTTGCACATATTTCAATAAAATGTAAAAATTTTAAAAAAATAAAAATTTGAAAAAACGGAAAAAATAATTATGTTTCTCTGCTTTTAACTCAAATGCCCGCTTTAGGATTCGCAAAACGGAAACCCGTGGCTAATTGAAAAATTTCCTTTAATTAAAACGCGAGCCCAATTCTCGTGTAGCGTTTTGGCGTCGTCAATCAATAACATTTCTCCTCGGCCGACTTATTAAAACTTTTCACCTAATGAGTCGGCAATATTAAGAGTGACCGTAAAACGCCACATTAACGCCTCACACAAACACAAAACGACCGCCTAAACAACTTCCGTAAACAGCGTTACAATTTTCACCTCTCGATAACGTGAAATGTTTCTATTATACATATATGTTTTTTTGAAGTTGGGTGGAGAATTGTTGGGCATAAAATTCACTCTCCATGAAAGAAAATAGGGTCTCCAACTTTCACCGCGTGTGAATTTTAACGAGCTAATGAGACGGTGGTGGAGCCAATTTTTAAGAAGGGCGAATTAAGATGGGTTTCAATTGCCTTCTCCCTCTTCTAGAGTCTTAAACAGACGATGTGAACGTGGGCCCAATTAGCCCTAAGAGGTTCCCTTTCCCACTCCCCGTTCAGAATCCCAGAGGAACACCCACGCTCCAGCATGTCGGTTGAAGTTCACTGTAAACAACCATCCAAGTCCTTTTAACCCCTACGAACTCGCAAAAACAAATTCAAAAGAAAGAAAAATTACACCAACAAGTGGATCGTTATACTCCAACCCATCGCGCATAATTAATCCTCGTAAAAAATTAACTTAAGAATTTTAGCACATTGAAAAATCCGGTGAAAATGCATATTTAGACCCGGAAAAAAACTGACCAATACATAAATTCCCTTGCGTGTTCAAAACGCGGAACGCGTAGAAAAAATTTTTTGTGCGTGTTTGCTTCTTTCGTATAACTACTATACTCTTAATGAACGAGAACCTATTTTAAATTCTATAAAATAAGTTAAATTTGGTGCTAACCGAGTTGTCAAACGTGGTTGACCGTTTTCAGTAAGATCGTTTTTTTCTACGAGCCTCATGAATCTGCCGTGTACACTAACGGCAAAGATTTTATTTATTTTATTTCTATTTTAAATCAAACAGTCTCACACTACACAAGTTAGATACACATAATGAGCAATATTATATAAGTATGAAAAATAGAGGATAGATGAAATTAAAAAGAGCTATGACCAGAGAGGTACCAAAACGAAATGTATTAGTTAACTTTTGTCCAACGTAGCCAAGATCGCGAGAACCAGGTGCAACGAGAGTATCACGTTATAAGCCAACTGTGACAAAGTCATCCAATCGTCAGAATAGCTATGTGTATGTCAATTCCCCCGTCTCCTCTCCCTTTCTTTTCCACCATTCTGTGGCCAACCAAACATGTTCATCAACACGATGCTAACAACTGCTTCGTCTTAACTTATGCAAACGTCTTTCTTGTCTCCCTTGTTTCTGTCAATGCGAAAAAAGAGAACGAGGGATGAATATAAAGAACGAGTGAGAGCAAAACTACGAAAGTTTTTGAAAATAAAATGAAAGAATAAGAACAGGAAGAAGAAGGAAGGGGGTGGGGGGTGAATGCGAGCGAGTCGACGACGCTTGATAACCCACGTTTAATTTCGGGCGCGCGCCTTCATGTTTTAATTATGCACGCATTCCGTTCTTATGTTTCCCCGCGGAATTTCCGACGCAATAAAAGACCAGACGAAGAGAAGAAGAAATTTATCGAATTTCTCATTCGCCAAAAACGAGCGAGACGTTTTGGAGATAGTCATACAACCAGTCTATGTGCTAGTACCAACGTCGGGGCCAAGAGGACGAGACAAAGGTCGAAAAAATAAACGTCTCCACCCCCCTCCCCCTCCTAGTTCCACCACCATCGCGTTTCAAATTGGGCTCCACGTTTTCGCACGTACTGTGTGGCATGCCCGAGTAGTGTAAATAAACCGAACTTGCCAACATGCCCATCCATTCATCACATCCGAGCATAAACGTCCTAGGTTCGAGTCGACCGACAAAAGTGTCGTTCGGGGAAATCGAGCTTTCCAAGCAACCCTTAGGGTCGACATTGTAATGGAAATTCCTACGTTGCAGTTTCATTTCCTCAAATACTTTTTTTCTGCTAAATTTCAAAGGCGGTCTAAGTGAATTATCGCTTAAGGTTTACGACATCGAGCGACATGCGGAGCAAATTGAAGCGAAAAGTTCAATAGATACGTTAAGTCGGAATTCAAGCAACCGGAGGAACCGAGTTGAAAAGTTAAACACTTTTCCGCTTCAAGTATATTTTCAACGCATTCAGAACTCGGAATCTACATTACATGTACCACCAAAAGTGATCCTCTCTACTTGCGAAACGAAAAATTTAGTTTCAGACGATTGGTTAGCAAATTTATGCACTTTCAAGTTGATGTGGCGTCGTTTTAAGTCATCACAATTGTAAAATTAATGGAAAAAAAATGTTCATTTTAATTTAAAGCTCAATGTATATATGAACCCCTAACATTTCTACGAAAACCAAATGTTAAACGTTCACAAAAATATAAATAGCGTTTTAATTTCGTCTTTTCGGATGAAATGGTCGATTTTATTTTGAGAAGTGAAACACTAAATTTTAAACAGACGAAAGATAGTTCAGTTGAAATAGGCATCTCCGTTAGCGCGAAATCATTTTTTCTCAACTGGATACTACAGTATTTAAAACTGAAATTTACATTATATATTTTAAAATATATAATGTACTCCATGTCTTATGAACTTCCATGCTGTATGAATAAACGAACTGTTCATATGAGTTGTTGGAACTGTTTTCATAAACTGCTTCTCAAAAAACAATTCTCAATGATGGAAAAGATAGTCATAAATTGGTCAATCAAATGAATATTGAGGATGCTGCAAATGCTCAATTTCTATTTCATTCTCCAATTTTTAGCAGTAAGCATAACTTCCATCATTGCAGTTTCTCAGCACTCCTCAATTCGTGCGACATTCACTTGTCCAATGTTTTCACTTTTTTCTATCGATATCCATTGTCGAGAAACAATGTAATTTCAAGCATGGCATTGTGATACTGCCATGTGTCAACCGAACTTTTATCGGGCTACTTATTACAGTAAACTAATGGTGACGCGAGGATCGCTCTCCCCCAACACTGCGTACAGTGTGAAAGAGAGAAAAGATATTCCCCTTGTAGTGACATAAATTGTTTGGGGAATCGAAATCGATTCTGGTTCCTGTTGGCACCTTCTAGCAGCAGGAGGTTCCCGGTTCCCATCAAAGAGACGATTAAACACGTGCCTACCGAGGGGTCCACGACGATGATGAGAAATCATTAGAAGAAAATTAACGTTTCATTTCATCATCCGACGTTAACAGTGACACGCTAGAGAGAACCGAGCCTTCCAAAAATGGAAAGAAAAACGCTGCTTTAACCACGAAGCTCATTACGATCTGTCATCTGCTAAGTGTGCCCGTGCCAACCTTCATTCCAACTTCCAACTCCGACTCTTCCCACCAACATGTCAATAGCAGTTTCGTTTCGATTCCTCTTGACTCGCTCACTATTTGTTCACCTTACCTTCAACTCACCCCCCGCGGAAAAAGCTCAATTCCCGCGATTGATCCGCTGATGACACGAAGCAAGAGGAGGGGATAAAAAAAAAACCTTCTCCCTAAACCTCCATTTTACTCTTATTCCTCCCCCTCGCCTTCCATCCCTTCAGTTTGCTTTCTTCAATTTTCAGCTGGTCCCTCACCAGCTTTTGCTCCCTCGTCTTCGACTCCCATTTTCCAAACTTCTCTCAGTAAGCGATGAAAGGGGGCTAGATGGACCCCCATCTCACGTTTAGCATCTATCCATCCATCCACCTACTCGCTACTCAACTGTTGTGTTTCCCCTTCTGCTTTTCCATCTCACCCTTCTCCCCTCGCAGCACCCCCCGAAGACTCCATTTTCCACCAACCCCAAACATTTTCGCCTAATGGATTGCGCATTTCACTTCTTGCACAACCTACACCGGTACAAGATAAACACAAAAAGTGGAAAACTTTGAAAGCCTCGGTGAATCCAGGCAACTAAAACCGATCTCGCTCAGCCATCAAATGACTGGATGAACAAATCGAATTTGAATACAACGATCTAAAACCCGGATGCTATAAGAATCATTGCTACTTCATTGAAATTGACTTATATTTTAGAGATTGTAACCAATTTTCGAACGCGTGGTCCTTAGACGAGCTTATACACGCAATATTATCGAGAAACATTATCGACAGAACGTTATGTAAGATTCGAAGCATTGCTACGACTTAATCGCTAAAAAGAAATACTAACATTTTTTTTTACTATATTATACGGTGAAATACAGTGTCGGGCAAAATAACATACGAGTGTGCTTCTGTGATCTTTTCAAATTACAATAGAGTAAGTCTACAAAAAAAATTGTAGAAACAAAGCAAGTAGTTTTACTGTTTATTTTTGTCATATTTTTCTTATATGGAAAGTCCTGGACTGTTTTGTGTATTAATTTGTTCCAATTTGGAATGTTAAACATTAAAAAAAAATGTGTGACAGTTTTAGTAGGATCATTTTTCTTATTTTCTAAATAAATGCACAACAAAGCATATAAGAACCGTCAAATAATTCCATCACGTTCAAACACTTTCCATGACCCAATAGCGATTCTTAATGATTGACATTTTCTCTTTTATTTTTATTAAGAAACGAGTCAAATCCAGCACCAGAACGTGCCAAACCACAGGTCGATGCCAATAACGAAAATATCGAAATTTCGTATAGACCGGCGGATTTTTTATTTTTTTTTTGAGATTCGCGAATTCAATTTCGTAAAAGGAAAGTGCTACGTGAACCGATAATCAATCGCTACCAACATTTTGAATTGGTAGGGGTGTCTAGCAAAGCATGCTTTACATTTCGACAACCAACAATTTCATCGATACGGAAGAAAAAACTGGGGAAAAAATAGAAAAAAAAAACTAAATAAAAACGCTTTTAAGGACATTTTTAAGAAAATAAAGATATCGGATTAAAAACCCACGTTGAATTTCCGAACAGGATTTCAGTATAATTACCGCTCATGGAACTAAACATACGACGCAGAGAAACAAACAAAAGAGAAATTTACACCCACAAATGGCATCTCCTTAAATAATAACACAAAAACCGAGTTAAAATTCGCACGCTCAAAATGGCAAAAATTTATCACATTAAATGAATTTTCGCTTTAATTATGCTCGCTCCAACACAAACCGATCGATAACGTTTTTCCCAAAAATTCAAAGACACGTAAAGCATAATAATCTTGTACCGTTAATACTGCCAATTAGGTTATTCATTAGAATTCAAAATAACGAAATTTGGCTTCGTGTATAGTACCCTTTAAAATACTACCTAAGCCCACTTTCACGGTGGTGTGCCAGCAATCGATGAAGGCTTGATTAATTCATAAATGATCAACATTTGGGAAGAAAAACAAAATAAAAAGACAAAACGGTAAACCGACGTTTAAATTGACACGTTTCGTTTCTCGAAAACGTCACGAATAGGTGGAAACTCCAAATTTGCATATACGACGGGAATTACAAACTTTGGTCGAAGGGTAATGCATAGTTCATGTAAACTGATCGTAGGCTGTCGATTTATTCATGAATTCGATCTGAAGTGGGAGTCGTTTTCGAATGGATTACCGTCACCACAAACCACTAATGCTGCCAAAATGAAAGGAGTCCTAGCCATTCGAAATGCAAATATAATCGAGTTGTAATTGATGCGTCCTTCCCCATCAATCCCAGTTCCCTATATTACACTACGTTACGTTACACTACACAACCGATACAGGTTGAAGGGACGTGGCAGTTCAACCACACAACAAATTCTCTCACCGACTGCTCCGTTTCCATTGACAAACAGCACTACTGTATTTCATAGCAGTATATTACTACTATGTAATATATATTTACACCAAATGACGACTAAATATTTTGATAACAACTGTATCCATAAATCAAAATCTATATTTTAATTTGTGGAAATAGTCTGTCTGTTCCCACTAGTTGTGCAACTAAATACCATTACAAAATTTTCAATAGGTTGTTATATAAACATATGAATTTAATAGAATAACTATTTGTTAAGTTTATCTTTTCTGTATTGATTCTAATGAATCAATACAAAATTTAAAAAAAAAATGTATTTAACAAACTCCAATTTAATGGCAATTTAACATAAATTAAAGCGATAAAATAAAATTAAAAAAAAAATAATTCAACTAACTATAATTGAAAACTAACTATCGTTTTACATTTAAATATTCGTCATGACTTCTAAAATATAAAGGCTTGATTAAAAAAAAACTGTTCTACTTCTGTGTACTTGTATAAAGTGGGCTATATTGGTTCATCGAGTAATTGGTTTCACTGCACTACTCCAATGCTCTGCGTGCAGCGTATCCTCCCGAGAGAATGCTCTTCGCGTCCTTCACTCCAAGAATCATTCTCAATCACAATAACAAAAAAAAAACGAACAAATAAATAAATAAAATTGTGCAAAAGAAAAAAAAAGTCACAATTCGTTCTATTTTTTTCACTTTCTCCTCCAGGGTTAACGATATGGGTAAAAAAAAAGCAAGTCCCCAACAACAACAGCAACAACTTGAAACAGCGGGCATTATTTTTCTCGCAATCGCTTCCTCCGAATAGCGGCGGTTTCCCTGAATTCGTGGGGTTCACTGGCCTTTTGCGGTAAATTTCAATCAATACGAGAAGCGGAGGAAGAGTGAGAGAGAGAGAGAAAAGGAAAGGTTGTGGAGGGGCGAGTGGGTAGGTGGTACGACGGGAGAAAGGCACCCCCGTGTCACGTGGTCGGGCCAATCTGTTCAGTGGTAACAGCGCTCGACTGCTGAAGCTGGCCTTGTGCGAGGGAATGAACGAATTCAATTACCCGGTAGCTTCAAGAATGTTACGCTTCGGCATTGCTGTAAACATCCTCGCCGACTTAAATAAAAATCCTCGATACCACTACCACGGCCACCGTCACCATCACCATCACCACCTACTAGTAACGCAACAGTTCGGCAGCACCAAGTTACGGTGGCTTAATCGTTACTGGCATGACTAATAATATAAAGAAAAAATAGAAAAGAAGCCAACAACAACAAAAAATTCTGCAACGTCACGAAGGCACTTGAACAATTTCTAGGAATAAAATCCAGCAGCCGTTGCCGAAGGGCGGACTATGAAATGCGGGCAACACGATGATCCAAACCCCTATGACCCATATTCCTCTTTTTCTTTGAATCCAACGATTTTTTTCCGCAAGACTACACCATAACACAAATATAAAACAACAAATCGAAGCGACATTTTAATTCACTTGTACCGTTATTTTTAACTCATCTAAAAAGTATTTCCGAGTGGAATAACCATTTTTAGCCATTTACTGAACAAGATGATGTAAACGAGAAGTACATGCAAATAGCTAAATAAACGCTTTATAAACGTTAGTGTATGACCAGAATATGTAGATCGATAAGAACCTGTAGTCTTTTCAATGACGCTAAACATTTCGAGGAACTGTTTATTATCTATTTTTAAACAGTTTTTTACAAAAATAAGTAAAACAAACAGTGAACCTTACCTTTACTTTGTCCGGTGATTTTGTCGCGAAGAACATTAATCTGGAAGACGGCGCCAAACTCCTCGAACATCTTTTTGAGGTCGGCGTCGTCCAATGAACGAGGGATTTGTCCTACAAACATTTTGATAGCGTCAGGATCAGGTTGGTCGTTTTTCAGAGGAGAATTCATCGTTCTGCAACAACAAGAGAAAAAAACGCTTATTAGCATCAGACGCCATGAAAAATTATCTTACAAATGATCTAAGCCTATCCAATAGTCCAACTATGTCCACTACGTGTGTCAATATTTGAAGCACTTATTTACAAAACGTGTGTGTCTTATATCCCAAAACATATTTTTTCAGGAAACAAGTTTTTTGTATTCATTGTATTTTGTATAGACTTGGCATATGAACGTGGTTTTTCAGAGTGTAGTGTTTTGAGTGTTGGAAATAACGTATTTGAAATCAGCGATGCACATATAGTTAGTTGCCATAGCCTCTTATCTAAAAAATGATTAAAATGGAGATAAGACGTTTTGGAAATAAGCTCTTCATTTGTGCAACGAACGTATGTTAACCTTGCATACAGCGCTACGCAATTTACCAAAGTATTACAATGATAATTTAAATTTATTTGATCAAGTTTTAATTAAGCAATCTTCCGAAGTCTCCGTCGAGAGTAGAAAACTTTAAGATAACTTTTTACATTCAACTACAGTGACTTTGATCATTCGACATTCTGTTTTATACGACATGCAATGTATTATTGTCTTAAGAATGCTGTCTTTTTCGAGTCTTCTCAGCATTGGGTTAGATTTTTTTTTAACATTATTTATTTTAATTATGTATTACTGTTATCGCACATTGTTTGTAATATTTGTACACCCTTTTATTTAACTTGGACCATTGTGTGTGTGTGTGCACGCGTGCGCTTCAACATCTTTAGTTTATTTTGACCCACTTTCCGATATACCAGAAAGCTGAAATTTAAAACACAACATAGCCTGCTATTATACCAATGTCTAATAGCATCCAGCAAATTTCACAGAAACATCGGTTCGTTATACCAAAATTGTCTTTACTTGTTTACTTTCCCTCGTACATATGCAGTATATAATATAATTTACTATAAAATATACATATACATATACTGTAGTTTAATCTAAGTAGACATACTCATTGTTGAATCCATCAGAATGAACACCTAACACAAATCAACAAAAATATCTTTCCGCGTGTTTGTTTCAAATGCTTATAAGATTTTTTTTTCAAACAAAGGCACCATACCACGCAAGGTGAAAAACGTGTATCAAAAAACGATGTTTTATTCTATTTGATCAATCCGCTTGTATATTAATTATAAACATTAAATTAACAAAAATCGTAGACTACAATTGTACTTAGTATAATGAATACTTATGTACATACTTGGTTCACGTTTGACAGTAATAAAATAAATTAATATTTCCATTATTCGACAATTTTTCAATTTCGTTCAGGTCGAATATCCTCAACTACACTACTGTAATTTAGAAAACCAAGTTGTAGAAACGAAATGGTAGAGAGGGAAGACCACCTTGAACACGATCAAGCAATATCCAAATTGGAATTTGCAACAGGACAATGTTAATTTCCACTCCAACGCTTTCAAGTAACAACAGGAGCAGCATCAGCATCCAGCAATCCCAACTATCCACTCATTTCCCGTTCAAGCTTTCAAACTAATGCGATAACGAGTTTCCAAGTGATGGCCAAATGCAAACTGGCACTAGCCACTGCACTATAGCTATTACTATTACTACTACTAGTTGAGTCGTCAGGATCCTCTCTATATTTTAATGGTTCAACCGCATCGTTTACGCCTCGACCACACGAAGGCGGAGCTTTCGAGCCACACTCGATAGACAATCGAAAGGGGACCGATTACAATAGCCTCTGTGGCCCTGTAGTAATTATACTGGCCAACGTGAACAGCGTCGACGACAATCCTTTGACGACCTGACTTGTCGGTGCTGTCCAGAAACCGCGTTCCACGTAATGGTAAGAATTTTGGCAGCCATTTGAATGACCGTCGCTCATAAATCTCGAACAATCGATTGTCAACAAAATAAAGAAAAAAGTAGATTGGTAAAATGTAGTTCAGTGGCTTTCCAAAACGGAAGGTCACTTTGTTCCTTAGATTTGCAGGAAGAAAAACACAATTTTAGTGGTGTGGTTGTCGTCTTTTATCGAACAAAACCCTCAGATCAATTTCACTACACTGACGTCACAACGAACACGTCACACATGTCCTCGACTGAAAAGTTAGTTTTGAATTTACAGTAAAATATGTTCGAGTAGAAATTCGTGTCAAGCTATTACATCGACAGGCCACATAATTGAATTCCAACTCAGACGCATCACAACCGTTACACACCTATCTCACGATATATAGTCACCTGCTGTACCTTTTAAAAATTCAACACTGCTGTCATTGCATAGTATTGTTGATAGAGATAGTGCGTGATCGCGCGCGTGTTCGGACCTTTGTGGACTTCTAATAAAAAGCTTAATCAATAACCAGTTTTCGCAGGGTGGTCGACCAATTTGCAACATTTATCACTCGCCACAATGCCTCCCGGCCGTCATAAACGTGCGACTATACAAAGACCGTCGTCATCGCACTAATGTGTCAACTCGCGTTATCTCGTGATTGTGCCAGCTTAGGAACTATGACAGCATGGGAAAGCGACAGACGTTGAACGGGGGTAAAACACAAGGAGGAGTGAGGCAAGGTGGCGACGTCATCCTTTCTAGTCGAGGGCGTCGTTTTCCTTTTTGTGGTCGTCGGCGCGTGAACTCTTTTGGCACCTTTCCGGCCAACCAATCAGCGTCTCCGTTGCAGTCTCAGCGTTGTCGTCGAGTGGCGCATTCATTAAACAACGACTCCCTCTCGGCCCAGCGAGCAACGTCGAGAGAATAATGCATCACACCACGACAGCCTCTACCCCCAGTATCAACATCACGGTTGACAACGTGACGGACAACGAGGGGGTTACCGAGTCGAACTGTTTAATCTTCCGACATCGACCAACAAAAGATAAAAAAAAAATAGAGAAAAAAAACAAAGGAAAAAAAAGAAATGGAAATTAAGAGGGGTGACAAGAAGAAGAAGAAAATTTTCAAACTTTCCTATCGATCGAAATCACGAATGATAAATTACTCCTCAAATTTCCAACGTACCGGAGATACGAAAGTGCCATTACGAAGCGGAAAAAGGGGACAAGAGGAAGAGAAAAAAACAAGAAACGCGGAATCATTTACAAAGCAGATATAAAAACAAAAGCAATAACGTGATTAATCGACGGTGGCAAGGAACAGCGTGTTTATCAGAGAAAACGCGATGTTGTGAGTAGGAGGGTGCCAACAACATTTTCCCTATACTCACTCACCCACCCACCCACCCACGCACCTTCTCGATTAGGAAAATGTCATTAATCATTCCGCTGGCCTCAAAGACAAACGAATGCATCTATCTCCTTTATCGATGCTAGCGATAACGATGCGAACTCAAACGAAAAAGAGAATTTTCGAATCGAACAACGAAAACCGTACTTAATGAGAATCCAATTCTTGAAAACGGCAACAATAAATACTAACTAAAAGAAGAAATTTACACCAATCTACAAGAATGAATACCGAACTGTATATCAAATTAAAGATTCCCTCAACGCCTCAACCATTCTTACCCAACTCAGTTGTTGGAGCGCAATGATTTTGAACATCGGACGCTGAGTGATTTTAAAACACTCAAATAAGATATTGAATTTTATTTTATTTTAATTTATTTTGAAATGTTTGGTTTATATACCATAGTTAAATCGTTTAAATCAAATAAAAGTTTGGCTCCTTCCCCCCAACTGGCAATGTTCTTAGTTTCGAAGTACAAGTGCTTCATTGGCTGCCGTCCCCTGTGTTTCCCTGTTTTTAACCTAATGGACGTAATTCAGTGAAATTTGACACAGAAATACCTTGGTGTATGAAAAACATGATCCCACAGCAAGTGTTGAAAGTAATCAGCATTAGCATCAAGACAAGCTCTATTTCGGCGCCGCATTAGCCTCTGTCTTACCCCACCGAATTTCTTCATATGCGGCATGCTGGAAGGGAAAGCGTATCACAATAATCCACGAAATCTTATGAAACTGCAAGAAAACATTCGGCGAGGTTGTGACTCCCAATGTTGGTGAAGACCTTCCTTAGCATGGATAGGCGGACGCAGGCATGTTTGCTAATAGCAACCACTTTCAACACTTGCTATGAGATTAGCATGTTTTTCATACACCAAGGTATTTCCGTGTCAAATTTCACTGGATTACTGGCATTAGTTCAACAGTTATAAAAGAAGCGTGGGGGAAGACAGCGAGTGAAACACCCTGTATAATGTCGATTTGTTAGAAGAAAAAAAAAGAAAAGTAACTTCAGTGATCACAAGTAGCGTTGACAATGAAAAACGGAACTTTCGCACAGATACCACACAAGGTGAAAGCGTCGTCCTTAAAAAAAAAGATTTCAAACAAACAAACCACTCCCGTCTCGAGGCGACACGATGGCCCAATGGTGGCACCGTGTCATTTTGGCACGTTCGATTCGCGCTCTTATTCTCCACCTTTTCCACAACCCCGGAATTTCTAACAAGCAGCTGGCGTCCGTATACCCTGCAGGTAAACTCACAACCCCCTCTCGTCATCAACCCTTTGTTTCCTCTCGGTGGGACTCGGGTCGCCGTAGCTGTTTTCGCATTCATCAGCTACCACCACGCGAGCAGCTTTTTCTTCTTCGTCAACGTGGACCCTGATTAGCAGCACGAGGCAGCTCTAATTCCGCACGATCGCCCTTCGTCTCTTCTGTTATAAACAACCCGGGGGCTTTCTCATTAGTGGGTGTGTGTACTCGCGCACCAACACCTGTGTTCTCTCTATTCGTTTTTCTGCGTCGTTGTCGTCGTCGTCCTACGCCTGACAGGCGAACGCAACCGACCGAAAGAGAAAAATAAAAGAGACGAGAAAAAAGAAGAGACGACAGGTACACATTTTACTTTCTGTTCCTTTTCCCGTTTGACAAACATGACACGAAAGAGAACAAGTGAGAAAAAAAAACAGCAACCGTCTCAGAGTAAACAAGCGTCAATGAGGTCATTTGCACACGCCATTCCTTTTTCCTTCCCAAAGCAAAAGCACAGCATCCAACAAACGAAGAGCCTCACAAAGTCCCTGTGTTACCATTCATCGACTCATCCCATATCATCACCCCTCGTAAAAAACAGTGTTTAACGAAACAATCAACCCCAATCTTGACGACTCCATTGTTAAATCGCTCTTCCAATAAAACATACAAAGAGAATTTTCAAGTAAATTTACAACTTAGTAAACTTAACTGTCAGCAAGAGAATTCTGCATCATTCTGTATTTCATTAGTGAGAACAGCTAAGAACTCTAACAACAGGAATAGATTTAAAAACCTAATGTAAAAAATATTCATACTTTCCGCATGTTTAAATACCACTCATCAACGTCCATACGTGCAACCATTTTAAAGAATTTGAATACACTTATGGATAAGCAATATATATACAAGTACAGAACGCTCGTATATACTGTATTTGCACCTGAATTGCACGAGTCCAACACAACATTGGATATCGTTACCCATTAATAAATAGACAGATAAAGGACTGGTGCTAACAAATCTTTTTTCATCATTGCGTGAAAGTTGTAAACGTGGGTTTTATCTCCCTGAATACTATTTCATCATGATGGACTGAATATTATACAAATATCGGTTAGATCTTTAAAAAAATGCATGCTTTGGTTCCGATCATAGCATTAAACTAATCTTATTCGACTCGTTAAAGAAGACCAAGTTGAAAGCCAACACCCTCTTTAACGCAAGAAACAAATCGAGCAGCAAACCATCCCCTAAGCACGGTGCTACGGTTCGGTCGGTCGGGCGTCGTCGTCGCCGTCGTCTTCGGTCGCTACACCCCTTTGACCCCTCGCAATTTTTCACGCCTCGGCAAATATTTGGCCAGAACAAACGAGCAATCAAGGCTGATGGCCCGTGATGCATCGCGCGCCGACGACTCTCGACCGAGTTGAACAACGACAACAACGACGAAGGTCCTTTTCCTTCGTTTCAACCGTCGATGTTACAAATGGTCTCAAAAGAGACGAGACTACAAAGCATTCATCGATTAGGAAAGCGGCTCTCCCTCGCCGTCACTGAAATTAAGTCAACACGCCCCAATGACTACCGCAAACATGGCAAGAATTTTATTCCTTCGCTGACCTGTTGAAACGACGGGTTAATTCGCGACACAAGTTCCAATGCGAGCAAAACTTTGGGTAAACCTTAATTTCGTGTCAACAAACCACACTCGCTGCTGATGCTAACAATCAGCAGATGATTTTCTTCCCAAATCAATGCCCAAAACTGGAAATACTAAGTAGTATGGCACTTCTCCAGAAAATGCTGCAAACGTATTACAAGCTGAGTTCAAATATGCTAACATTCAACACCAACATTAAAACACATAACGCATGGTTGCCCGTTGGTAAACCGAAGAGCTTCAAAATGTTTAAGCAAACAGGAAATTATGTGACCATCTTCAAAGCAAAATTACGTATAAAACATCAAAGTGTTTTCAGTGCTACTGGTTACAAGTTTGTTTATTTTTTTTTGTTTTGTTTATTTCAACAATCCTTTGAATCAAATACAATGAAGTTGTATTTAAGTGCTATTTATTTGTTTTAACAAATGTGATACTTCGGGAAAATGCTTGATTATCAAAGTATTTGATGTAATATTGATAAGGGTGTTTCTCGTTATGGATAAAACGTATAAATTCTTTTAAACGGTAATAAAGTATTAATTAGCTTAAGGTAAGTATTTTCAGAGTGCGGACTTTAAGAGTGATAGAGGTATGTTCCAGCCAAATAAAGTTCTGAGGAGATGGTTATAGACTACAGACAAGTAGCATCATTTCACATGTTGCTATATATAATAATGGAAGGGGGAGAGTTACGACAGTTGTTTTCAATAAAAATAGTAATAATTTATTTCAATGTTAAAAAGAAAATTGCTCTGTCACCATGTTCATTCGAAGAGTTATCGACTATTGTTAAAACGGAAGATGTTTAAAACATTGCCAATAAAAGATGCACGTTTCTTAAGACTGACAATAAACATCTATCCACTTTCTTTTACCACTGGAGTTTGATGATGAAAAGTCTAATCCACTTCCATTACACTAAACAAGATTCTCCTTCTATTCTTATCCAGTATCTTATCACCTACTCTCACTTTCCAAACAGACGAAGCAAAAGCAAACAACAATTTTGGAGGGATCGGACAAAAAAATCGCAATGTCAGTCTGAACCGCTTGACAGGGCACGTGATCAAGTTTCTCACGGAGAGAGGAATAGGACTAGTCAAACACACAACTGATGTTCCCCTTTCGTCACGTGATCGTCGTGTGCCCGGCAGCCATTTTTCCGAAGACGGCAACGAACCGTTTTCGACAAACATGCCACACGACAACTTCCGCTTCGCTGCCTTTGTCGAGGCCAAAGGCAGGTCAAAAAGTTTAACCGGCAAAAACAACTTTTAGTTTTTCTTTTTCTGTGTAGTTTTTTATTTTTTTTTTATTTTACCGGATTCACAGAAAAGTCTAAAACTCCACCCACCCCTCCCAAAAAAAAACATGACGTTCTAATACTGATCATCAAAAATGGAACCTCACTTTTATGGTTACGTACCGATGCAAGTGAACCAAAGACTGGATAAAAAAGTACACATACCTCTTCACCAGAAAATCAAATAAAAGAAAAACTTAACTCAACCCTTTGAACCAAGGCGGATTTTATCTCAGCTTTTACAGCCCCCACCTAGTTCCTTTTGCCAATTCCCTCGATTTTTTCGTACGCCATTCTCTCGACGTGAAATCGTTTCGGCCATAAGTGTTATCGTTATATGACTCGCTCGAGTCAACACCCCCTCCCTTTGAGTGGTTTTTCTACTATTCCACAGCTTCCAATAACAACGTAGTCCATTTTAATAGTTGGAAAAGGTGACCACCAAAGATTAAGTACATAAAACCCAAAACGAATCAGAAACGATGAATACACATAAAAAAAAATTGTAGCCAAACACGTTCCATTTATTACTGAACAAACTGTGTTTTCTAGGAATTTGTTGTGTTGGAACATAAACCTTATGTATATCAGGAGAAAACAAAACCTCACCTTTGGCAAACCGTTTCGTTGCAATCAAAGTTCTATTTCTTAGACAAAACTTGTCTGCTGCTCAATATTTTATAAAGTTTCTACATTCCACTTGCTATAAGTACTACGGTTTCCATTCTTTTTTTTACTATTCGTTCTAAAAATAATAACCGAGGATGGCTCCAGGTCCATAATTCTATCGATGAGTCGGTGCAAAACAACTCGTATATCCACTGTAAGGGAAGACACAAAAAATAAGAAGGAAAAAAAGAGGAAGGTTCCTCGAGGGTGTCGTAGAAAAGAAACTGTCTTGGATACCGTTCCGATGAGTGGTTACGACTGCCAGTGGAGGTTTAAAGATTTATTATGGCCGTGTTGGTAGAGGAATAAGCGGGGATTGGGGAAAAGTGGATGGACAACGTTAACCGAAAGTCACAAACCTGTGTTGGAGATGACATTTCATTTGGACAACCAAAATTAGAACACATGCACAGTGAAACCGTAAATGCTGTAAAGGAAAACTTTTCGTGTAGATTGGTGAAAGTAATCATCGAGATTTAAAAGTAAGAAAAAAATAGTTAAGGATGAAAGACCAAGACGAAAGTTTTAAGAAGAAAAAATTGATCGTGGAGTTTCTTTTTCCAAAAAAAAAATAATAATAAGAACATGGTTAAAATGCGAACATAGGTTTCGTAGTGAAATCCCTCGAAGCAGCCTTTGAAGAAGAGTCGCATGCACTTGACAGCACCTGAACGTTCACCGCTAGTTTTTGAACGACTAACTTCCAAAGAAAATTGGATTGAAATATAAAGAACATTTTTTTTCACTTTATTCCAGAATTCGTTATAAATCTCCCACGAAATCTATTATTCCCCTTTTATTATACACATCACACAAGTTATTGGTTTAACCATCGGTGGAAAAAAAAACATTACTAGACATGACAACTCGATTCTTGACAGACACAACAATACCGTATCCTAATACAACAGTTTTGAAATATAAATAAGTTATTTATCAACCACTCATTGCATAAAAAATAACTCACAAATATAATATCTTCATAGATCAAAGGAAATATCCTTGTAATTCTCCATTTTTAAAATGCGCTCAAAAATGTCTCCTTTTTTTAAAAAATTATAGAACCAAACACAAAGAATATACAATTTTCAAACCTAACGATAATTAACCATATCGCTGTTACAAGTAGACCTCAGTATGTCCTATGTCGACTCACACTCAGAGAAAAACACCGCCAGCGCCAAGCTTCCCGGCTAGGCTCTCGCTTCGCAATGAACCATTTTTCGTCACGTGGTCTTCGTACAATGACTCCCAAGTCTTCACTTTAGCAACCCGAAGCGAAAGAAAAATTCAATGAAAAATCGTTCTATCTAATATCCCCACTGACGATAGTTTAATTTTTCCAATTAAACGACCACATCGATAATGAGACCGAGCTTACGAACACACTGGATGACTGTAGTTTATCCCTACACAATCCCCTAGGATAGAAGGATGGTGGATTTTTTTTTTAAAATAAAATAAAAATGAAACAACAACAATACTAAAAGAAACCACACCACCATAAATTTCAACTCACAATGTGTTTTACGCATCTGATTACGTAGTGAATAATGCACCCCTCGAGGAAGATGGATTCTCAGCAGAAAGAGCGAAACAAAAGAGCACAAACTCTTGGAAAATGAGTAGCAGCAGGGTACTGTTTGACCCAATCATGAACCATCAAAAGCACTCACGTACCAAAAAAAAAAAACCAATCGATCGTAATAACTACCCTCTCGCAACAAGAGGGGAATATGAGATGGAAAAGCATCGAGATTGGCAAAAATCGTCTCATCATCTTCCACTTTTACATTCCATGTCGTGCTTGTAAGCTCTCCACTACTGTGTTATTACACTGTCCTCCTTCCCATCCATTACTGTTATTTCTAGTAATCAACCCAACGCAGCAGCATTAAGCATCCCCAGCCACGACACCAACTGCGACAAAATGTCTCTCATTTCAAACCCCTCGCAACACAACTGCATCAAGTCCATAGAGTGTTAAAATGAAACTGAATCAATCTGAATCTACATCTAGTAGGACGATGTTGTCTCTTATTCGTGTCTTGCTTTCAACAAGTTCAGCCTTGATTCTAATAGCGCTCTATTCTCGAAAAGCGAGTCTTGTTGGATGCTCGGGTCCAGAAGCACTTTGGCAGCGTTTTATCAGGTTGCACTTTTCTCCTCCTCGACACAATGGTGAACTGGATTTTGCTCGTGAACAAATAAATGAAGCCTGAAAGAGGGTCGAGTGTCCCAGTAGAACGCCCATACTTCTCCGTGTCGTCAGTTTTATAGTGTGGCAAACCCACCAACCCCCCACTCAAACCTACCAATCCAATTCGGTCTTGGCTCGTAAAGCAATTCTTGCCATTTTCAAAAGAACGGCCGCCGTTTCGGTCGATGGCGACAAAGGAGATGAAATAAAAAAACACACAACCTAGACACTACCACCACCATCAAATAGAAACAGAAAACGTTGCCAACTCATAGATTGAAACGATCGATCGTTCAATTCGATTGCTTGTTAGACTAATTGAATAAAGCAAACAGTGTAGCCAAACTCATGTCCTTTACGAAACTTTCGACCTCACTTCTCCAAAGTCCCTCGTTTCCATTTGCGTAATGAATTGGATTCCAAGAAAGCAAATCAAGAAAAAGACCTTGTTTCCCATGAAAGATTAAACTTGTTTCATCGTTCGCCTGTTGCAGGCAACAGACACACTCACCTAGAAAATCCAACCCATGGTTAGTACCTTTAGAATAAAGGTACCTTTTAGAATAAACACATAGGCTTTCCATTACACCTGCAGCTCTCTCTAGACGTATTAATCTAAAAAAGCTCTACACTAAAGGAACACGGGTAACTTAACATTAGCTACTGTTTGTTTCTCAACATGCAAATGAAGGCTTTTATCAAATGGAAAATAATTGAATTCGTTATTTGTTGTATAACAGGTTACATTCCTAAGCATATTTTCAAAAAAATGTGAAATATCGAGAAAAATAGCTCAGTACATTAACGCTGGACATTAATTGAACATCATAACATGTAATCCCTTGTAGTTTAATTATAGCAATTAGTAGGGGGTGTTTTCCTTCCAAATTGGTCGCGTGTACAGTGACTCACTAATGTCACTACTCACAGTAACCAAGTATTTCAGACGTTTCTTTCATTATGTACAAAAAAAAAAAAATAACAACCAATACCCAGAAATTGCCAATAATGAGAAATGTAGAATTAAAAAAACAAAAGCGCAATATCATGACTAAATTCATGTACTTTAATTATACCATTAAATATTTTCAGTTATCTAATAGGCTAGTTTAGTTTAGGTGTTCAGAGGCTGTATTGTTAAAAAAAACGGGGCTGTTGTTAAGTAACCTAAACACCAGTGAGCATAGACACGAGTTTAGGTTAGTTTAAAACACGTCTAATTTATTATTATGCCCCTTGGTTTAGGTTAGGATGTTTTATAATTAATAACAATGTTACCGGCAATGTTAGAATCCAGGCATCGTATATAATGCCTAGGTGCTATGTAGAATTCTAACCTCTTTTAGCAAAATTAAACTAATAAAATAAACTTATAAAATAACATTATGTATAGAATTATTAAGGCAAGTTAAAATGATCACAATAACCGGATTCCACTGTATTCTATATCGTTCACAAACGTATGACCTTAACGCACATATGTATGTAACTTTTTCTAATGATGTTTTTAAATTAAATTAATGTGAAACACATCACGAGCCATCGATATGATTATAAACAAATGCACCTCATCTAAAGAACTAGCACCACGCACTTGATTATATACAAAACGAGAAGGTTTCACGTTCACCAGCAAAATATGCAAGCGATTTAAACATAAGCGCTCTATTGTTGTACAGTATATATAAAACCAAAAAATTACACTAATCGTTGCCTTATTTCTGCAATACAGTGTTTATTTCTCATGCTCATTGTACTGTACTAACAACAACAACATGCGATATCTTTCCTTTGCCCGTCTTTTTTTATTGACGATCAAACACCCTACCTCGTTGCATCACCACTTTCTGCCTCTGTCGCATCCATCGCCAACAGTGTCTGGAATCGAAAAAGACGATAGGAAATACGACGCGGCCGCGACGAGGAAGACGAATCTGAATCCGACTCTGACATGAAGAATGTTCGTCCAGATCCAATTACAACGACTGGTAACAGAGCGGTGGCAAGATGGCGATGTAGTTCATGTCAAACTCCGCGAAGGAACGCCACTGCCACGCACAACACAACGCCACCTTCTTGAACATAAATTGCACGTGCTCAATGAGTGGTATTTTTATTTGACGAATTTCAAGAACCGGTGGTCAATTCGTTCGTCGTTCATTTACGTAACCTAATATACGCCTCGAATTTTTTTTAATGTAAGAATCATGTATTCGAACGCACCTTGTGCGAGGATAGAAAAGCTACTTGCTACAGAATACAGAATCTTACTTTCGTTTTGCGCGTTACTCACGTGACCCATTGGCGCGAGTATTCGAATAGCCTCCAAGCATGGATAGGGGAATTTAATCGCGGTTCAATTGTTAAACGTCTTTCTACAGTGAATTTGTTCTAAACTATTTTTGGAAAAAACATACATTAATTCAATGTACTGAAAATCAATTACTGTAATGCATTGCACACATAATAAGATATCTGATTCAATAATGTTTAAATTAATTATAAATTTATGTACTACTTAAAAAATAGCGATTTTACATAATGTATGACGGTACGTTTACGTTTGCCGAGAGTTACCGCTTTTGGTGCTAGTAGCTGACGCTTGTGATTACAGTTTTGGTTAAATAAAACAAAGACTTATTAATTTTATGATAAATGATGATAGTTGTTTTTTTTTTACGTGAGTAACGTTTATATTCGAAGGTACATGTACACCAGAAGAAAAATGTAACTTTTTTTTTTTGCATCGATTTTTGTAATGTTTAATCCAACACTGGGAGTCAAACGTTAAAATGTAGCGTTTAAGAAAAGGTGCAGTCACACGCGCCATAGTTGAAAGTGAAAATCGAAAAAATCGAAAATTAGAAAAATGAAAAATAAATAAAAAAGATATAAATAGAAAATCGCTATTGCACTACTGTACTGTATTGGTCTGCATTATAAAATTGCTTTGCTAAGTTGTTGCTTTGTTACCACTTTTTAACTAACCTAAACTGGTATCTCTACCAAAGACACTAGTTACAGAACTAAACAACTATTTGCGTTACAATTGTCAATCTGTGTCTCTTGGCAAACAGAAACGAACCTGCATGATAATTTCATCGGTACCATTAAAATGCCAAAAAAATATCGTTATAGGAAGGACATTACTGTTGTTTTATACGGCACTCTGAAGCTTACATCATGTAGTAGTTTTTCATGAAGTAAAAGACAAATAAGCTGAGGATTAAAATTCGATCAAGACTGCAAAGCCTACATCAATTGGCATAGAGAGAAAAATGAAAGTGTACATTTTATTTAATGTGAATCAAGTAGGACGATCCAACAAACGCACACACGAGAAAAAACCCTTTCATTGATTAGAATAAACCCTTTCGAGGATTAAAAAAAAAAACAATCAAAACAAATATTGGACATTTTTAAAATAAGATTAAAAGCACCGATTCATTACCTAGATTCGGTGAAGCATGAAAATTCATTGTTCTTCGAAATTCCATCAAGCTTTCTTCCTGTCTCGTTCCCAAATGAAATAAGGTGCTAACGAGATGGTACACAAGCTGCAAAACGAACCTAATCTCAAATAGAAAACGAGATTTGTTTCTTCTTTTTTTTTTCCAAACCTGGTCCCTTGTCCTCCCCTTTTGTATTTCCAGCAACACTCATTTCGACTCGAGGCTAAATTTCCTTCATTCAATTACTACGCAAATTTTCGTTCCCTGTTACTCCCCCCCATCTACATTTTTTTCTTTCTATTTCCCCCCTTTGCTATTTTTTTTTATTTTAAACATTCATTTCATCTTCTCGAATATTACCTGTTTTCGTTTGCTTTCATAACGCCAACTTTTTTTTTTCCCTTCACACCCGTGAAAAAAAGGGGGCAAACAAATTACCTTCGTCTACCAAATGCAAGTTTGTGATGTTAAATTCCATTCCAGCCCCTTTTTTTTCTCGCTCTGTAGTGATCTCTTTTTTAGACCCCTTTGCTCCCTCGTGTGTGCGGCTTATTAAGCCGCCATCCTTTTGGTGGAACTGCCGCCTACCACCCTTATGTCTGCTGTTGGCCTAATTTATTATCAATTTCACGGCTTACCCACCGTTTTCATAACTACCAATCCATCAAGAGAAAACAATATTAAGGAATTAGAACGGTTGTGTTCGTTCGTTCGCTCTTTCGTTCGTGTCGGCATCTGCCATTCCCCCAACATCGATTTTCCTCCAACCACTGAAAACTCCACGTTTTTAATCTTTCGGTTTTCTATGCACTGTACTATGTATTCGGTATTATATGTACTGTGCTATGTATTCGGTTTTTTACGTATGCACATCTATATTTCAATGAGTGAGAATTCCCAACTACAAGCTCTTTGCTCCGAAACGTAGCGAATTCAGTGCAAACAGCTTGTTTTGAAGCGATTCATCGAACACTTGCAGAACTCAGCACGTTTTCAAGCGACTTGCCTCAAAACATAGCGAATTCAAGTGCGTTCTTAGTGTGCCTAGATGATGCGAAAAGTGAGTTAGTTCACTATGGTTTAACACGATCCATATTATATTACATTACCAAACTAATATTACAGTACAGCACTAGTGCCATAGTACACAGGAAGTGGAACTTTCATGCGCACATTGAAACCCGAGTTTTACGACTTCATAGTCCGTAACTCGTCGCGTCTACGATTCGGAGTATATGTATAGGTTTTATGTCTATAGTGTATAGAGTTTCTTTATGGTTTAGTCACAGATTGCACCTTTCACAATACAAATGCTTCTCGTCATACTAAGCAATAATCTGCGTTCTATTCTCGCATTTCCGAATCATTGTCTTGATAAGTAACGGGCTCTGTTTTGGTACAGGTTAGTAATATTGCTCGGAAATTGACAAAACCGACGATAATGAAAGATGGGTCACATTGCTGTAATTCGAACTGACGTCATCAAAGTCCCAGTAAATCCCCACCGCGTGTGACCGTACTTTAATAATGTCTTACGAAATCTTACTATAATATAGTGATTTGACTAAGACCATTAGATTTGAAGAAAAAATGCATCTAAAGTACAGTACCAACAAAATGTAGTTCATGGTACATGGCAAATGGCCAATTTTTCATCTCCACACATAAAATAACGTTGCCAAAGAAAAAGTTTAAAGGTCCCATCTTTTTACTTTGGCTTTAGGTGATCAACGACAGCGTAGGATAGGTTTTAACAACTCGTTGGTTATAACATTCGCTCGTGAATGTATCCGTTCGCTCATTCTTTTTTGCACGTTTCATTCCACTGTCATCAGGAAAAAGACTGTAGAAAATCTTTACGCTTCATCGGACGTCGACAACAAAAAAAAAAGCGAAGGAGAAGAAGAAAAAAGAAGACATCGCACGCAGTTAGGTCGGTGCCCTTTTCTTTCCTTTTTGCCTTTCGTTTTTATAGGTTCCCATCTCGGGAGCCCCAACGGTCCCCCCCCCTACCTCTCTCTACTTCCCTACCTACCACTGAGTAAGATAGAAGAAAAAAAGGTTGCTGCTGCTGCTGCTTCGAACCAAAGACTTTTCTTTCGGGATTACCAGGGTGGCGAACGAGTAATCAGTGCCATTCAAACAGATGTTCATCGCGTCGTTCCATCAAGACCCGCGCGGGAATTGCCTTCGGAGGCACGAACCCGAAGCAGCCGAGCGAACCGACGGAGATAACGCCCCCGCATGCCACCCACACTGCCTGTGTGTGTAGGAAAAAAAAGGAGAAAAAAATACTTACATACACACATACGGCAAAGAAAGAGTGGTAAGCAAGGACAGGGAGTGAAGAAATGGTTTCTGGCAACAATACAAACGATGTTCTTTTCATCGTTTTGGTAAGAAAGGAAGCACACAAAAAATAAGAGGGGAGGGGGTGGTAAAACGTTGGTTGAGTGAAATATGAGGCTCGGTAGCGAAGAAGGCGGTCTTCAAACCAACGTGGATCATCATCCTAACCCTTTCATTTTCGGTAGCAAATCACTGTCATTCCAATGGAACGGGGGGAGGGGATTCACTTACACTTTGTTCCGGTCGTAGAGATCCTTTCATCAATGCTGGCCAACTGTCGATAATGGACCTAGCCAACCGTACAAGTGGACCATGGTCTCCCAACTATCTCGTTTCCTCGTGTCCTAAATGACCAATGAAATCACGATCGATGTTCTTCTATAGCATTGCCTACCCGAACGTGCATTGCTATAAAAAGTTCAATGCTTCCATAACAAGCGAAAACGTTCACAACTCCATTAAAACCTCAGAAACATAGAAACCAATATTGTGCGCAAACACAATAGACGATCTCCAACCCTCTCAATGACAATTAAAATGAAATCCGGATCTGTTAAATTAAAGAAATTCTTTTCCACTCACAAGTTTCCGAAATAAGAAACCGCCCCTTACAAAAATAACGTCAAGTTTTATCATCGTACAATATGGCTGAAAAATTTACAAAGTGTATAACATCACTTATCAGCTGTATGAAATGAGGTTATAAATAACGTAATAAATTTCAACTTCGGAAGTCTGCGAGAAAAGCAGCTGCGGTTTTTCATTCAGTTCGAGTGTTGCTACCGTCGAGTTTTTTAAGGCAGCATTTTAAAGCGGTTTACATAGTTTCTCTACCCACATCAGAAAGTCTTTAAGGTCAATAAAAACTTCTTAGCAACAACTTTCCACGCATGGAAAAATACTACTTTAAAATTTAATTAAATCACCGATTCAGAAAACTCGTAAAACTTGCTGCCTCCGTGTTATTTTTTTCCCCTTCCCTGTTCCCCGTTTCGAATGGCGAGAAGAAAATCCAAACGGGTCATTCGGTGATGAGAAAAAGTTGGACGAAAACGACTAAGAAGAAAGGAGAAGAAAAATGAGAAAAAATGCGTGTAATTTCATTTTGCCATCTCTTCGAGTTTTTTTTTCTATCTTGTCGTAATAACTTTTTTATCACTAGCCATCTTTTTTTTCTTCTTTATCTGTTGTCTAATAGACGTCGCCTTGGGTCGACATCAAAATCCTCCACATGGGATCAAGTTGGATAACGAAACAAAAAAATACAAGCTTCCAATCAGACTTTTTGCAGCTTTAGCGAAACATTAATTAAAAAAACAAAGCAATTACACGTTACGGTACAAAAAAATCACAATGGGTGAGCAAATTGTCATATCCGTTGACTCGTGACAATACTTTTCGTTCAAATATTGCGATTATAAAAGTGCAATGTGTTTCTATACAGGGTGTATCTGAATGGTCTGTACAAACTTTTGGAATACATCCAAAGACATAAATAAGCAGAAGATGTCCTAATAAAATCAGGTCGGAAACCCTTGCTTCTGGAATTATGACGGGATCGACAAGCTAGGCAATTTGACGTGATAATTTCGCCAGCCATTGTAGGTAAACTTCGAATCCGATTCCATGTTCATAGAAAAATGTCTGTTCGTTTATGTTCTGGGAACATGTTCTCAAAGTATAGTACGTACAGCACATTCAAATACTATTTTAATTATACATATAATTGTACTACTCCAGTACTTGATGTAAATACACAGTAAACAATCAATAGTGTAATCATTTCGAAATTTGTTTTGTTTATTTCAATTTACACGTTCTTTACCAATCACTTACACTCTGGTAGCTTTAGAAAACAATCTTTATTTACAGTGAAACGACCCTTAAAACGCAAACTTTCTCATGTAATCTTTCTACAAACACCACTTTGGAACTTCCGACTCACTAAACGGAACCCATAACAAACAAAATCTCAGAACAACAACTCGGTAAGAGCAAAAGACCAAAGAAAGTTTGCCGACGAAAACAAGCAGCTTGGTCATTCTTTAAAAAAAGGCAGAGAATCCATTTCACCAAATGGCTCGCGCCTAATCAATCAATAGGCAAGGCATGAAAGCCAGTAGAAGAAACCCAAAATGAAATTGGCGAGGCCACTCTTCATCGAGTTTTGGTTCGACAATTTCAAGAGTGCCTATTCCATTACGTTGAGAGCTCTTGGACAGCGTGAAAGGAAAGAGAAAGACAGACAGACCGACAGGGTTAAGAGAAAGAAAAACGAGGCGCCACCCAACGCTTATGGGTTCGAGAGCAAATTTGGTTCGATCGTTGGGTTGGCTAAGAGCTCTTCTCGCCCACCTAGGGGACATGGCCAACTCCCCAAAAAGACCTTCTACTACCCCTATACACTCAACCAACTACTACTAAGAGCTGATGGAACAACAAAAGTTGGAAGAGCCAAAGAATGGAAGCAGTCGCTTAAGACCGAACGTCCACCAGGCATCATGTTGTAGGTTAAAGGAAGAGAACAAAAATGATAAACCGATAAAGGTGTTTTTGCTAGGAGCATAAGCAAGCCCAAAAATTGGTCCCAAAGGACAGCTCTGCAAGAATTGCTAGTTTGGTCATCTCCCTGTTACCAACTTTTCCCCCATGGAATTCAATAACAACCGATTGTGTTTTTATGTACTACCAACTTTCCTAGACAAGATGATCCCTCTGATTGGCTCGTGAGTGAGGCAACATACACTGCCATGCTTGCATTTCCTGATACCTCGTAATGCGAAGCTAATTGAGAGCAGCGATAAAAGCAATCTTCTTTCTGACAAACCCGACCAGGGCTTTTTGCTCTTCAGATAAACCTTTAATGGTCATGCTATTTTAGTCTGTTTTATGAAGGCAGTAATATCACTTAAAATATAAATGGTGTGTGCTCGAGCTATACATAGCAATTTTCATGATTAGCAGCATATTTTATTACTACATATAAGTTATAAACAAATCGGGTCTAGAGTAAAAGTGGTTAACTTATATTGTATCAAATTAAACATTCCAAGCACTTACTAGAAAAGCAGAGCACAAGAGTGTGACGTAACCAATCTGCTTAGTTTATTGCATAATACCTGCAGTTCATTATTTGATAATTGGTTTACAATGTCTCAATGATTGTGATATTAATTTTAACTTTGACAATATGATGGGTTTATGGGTTTGTTGGAAGCATTCACTGAATGGAATTTACAACACAAACATGAAAATGTCCCATGAATAATGTCCAATCTATCCTTTTTTAATCTAGGATAGATTAAAAAAGTATGAAATATGGCTAAATCCTATACATCATGTCAATGAAATCAGTAAACAACATACATTTTTCAAAAAATACAAAATGCAGTATTAATTAAATATTAATTTGTAGTATTAAATGCAGTATTAAATATCAATTTCCCCTAATACCCAGTCCTGTAAACGCAGGGCCGTGCAGAGCTGGTAATAGGCCCATGCCAGATGGAAAATATAGGCCCCCATTCCAAACTGCTCATTGACATGTACTGTACATGAAGTATTGTTTTCATGAAAATAGTAACATTGAATGACAAGCGATATTATTGAAATGTATGCATATACAGGGTGTTTCAGACCATCCATATCAGCGGTTTTCAAAAAAACTGTAAATGTGGATTTATGTGTGATAATTTAATCACCAATGTTGACCCAAAGAACGACTTGTTAAGTTAAACATTTAGTTTAATTTAATTTAA